>SNQJ01S0205937.1:0-14551 GCA_010110895.2 Picea sitchensis | reverse complement strand
CTTTTAATTTGCATCTCACAAATTAATTTGACTAAGACCCATATTCGGCAATTTCTCCCCCTTAGGGCCTAGGGAAGAGAAACACTTGCCTTGGTACATAATTTAACACCCTGTTGTCCAAAAAATGAAACCTAAGAGACGACCCAACGTCACGCATAAACTGCACTTGTTAGGATTCAAGTGAATATGATAGTAGCAACATCGTTCGAAGATTAGTCAGAGGTGTGCAGGATGATCAGATCTCTTTTGAGAGCATGATGCTAGATCATCAAGATATGCCTCGACTATATGTCTAAGGTCATGGAAAGAAAACAACATGGCCCGCTAAAAAGTGGCTCCAACATTCTTCAGGCTAAAAGGAATCTTATGATATTTGAACGTTCCCCAAGGACAAACAAAAGATATTTTATGTTGGTCTTTAGGTTTGATCTGAATCTAGTTATATCCTGAAAAATCATCCATGAATGAAAAGACCTCACAGCCTACGCATTCATCGACAATCTGATCGATGAATGAGGTGGGAAAATTATCTATTGGACAGGCCTTGTTGAAGTCACATAATTATATGCATGCACGAATCATACCATGTTTCTTGTTAATCAGAACAGGTTTTGACACCCATTCCTTCAACTACACGGGGTAGATAAAACCGACTTTAAGCAGTTTCTCTACTTCAGCCTTAATTGTTCCCTCTTTCCAAGGATTTTCCAGATGAAGCTTCTTTTAGACTGGCTTGGCATCAAGATACATCGTTATTTCATGTTCGACGATTATTGGTTCTATTCCTAGCATTTCCTCGTAAGACCAAGAAAAAACGTCGTGAAATTCTTTAAATAACTCTGTAAAAATTTGAATCTCTTCGGGGGAGTAGTCTACTCCAACAAAAACATTCTCCATGACACCAGGGGTTTTGGATATATCTATGGGAAACATTTCAGCAATACTTTTCATATTACCCTTGGCGTAAATTGTGTGTGTAGCCATAGGATTAATAGGACAAGACCTATCTCCATTTACAGTCAAAACAAATTCAACTTCCTCTATTTTCCTTAACTCCGGGAGGAAGCAAGATCTATCATGGAGATCATCCTAGGGTCTGTCTGGACCAGTCAATGCCTCCAAAATATCCTCGACAGAGGGAAATACTAGGTCTAAAGGATCTATAGTGGCAAGATAACCTTGAGCCCAAATAGGCTCGAGAACTGGATCTAACGCCTGTGCAGAAATTGGATCGAGGTCGGTCGAAGCTTGTTGGAAAATGTTGTACACAACTTCAGATACAGACAAGGGCATGGGCATGCCATAATTCCATGTCCCTTCCATCGAAGATGATGGGTAAGGAAAAGTCCACGGATCGTGAAACTAAGTTGTTCGAAATGACTACATTTGAAAATTTCCATCCCCAGGATAGTCGAGGGTAGCCAATATAAGATTGACATCGCTAGAAGATGGCAGGTAATCAAAAGTACCCATCAAAGATGGACACAAACCAATCCCTAAGTTGACAATGTCAGGATGAGGATTATCAATCATCGGGACCATGGATTCCCCCAATGAAGGGTCAGGACAGGAGAAAGACAATTGGTCAATGGTCACAATATGGCCTTCGTGTGGAAACAACAAGAGCTGAAAAACTGTAGCAACCACTGCATGCATTTCATAGGTCCAAATCCTTCCTAACAAAAGTTTGTAGTCAAGAGGCACATCGACCAGTTCAACTTCAAAACACACAATCTTTCTTCCTAAATTCATGGGGAAATAAGGAATGATTCCATGTGGTATGAACGATCGACCGTCAAACGCCCTTAGCAACATGGGCGATGAAGAAAAAACGGGTTGGCCAATGGCCTTCCAACACGCCAATGACATCACGCAAGTTGAGGTGCCCTCTTCAACCACCGTACGAAAGATATTTTGAGTAAAATATTTTGTGGTTTAAGCCACTATTATCCATAGGGAAACATGGTAAGGAAGATGATGTTTCAAGTCGATTGGATCGAGAACGATCGCTCCCGGGTTACAAGTCTCCGCAAATCCCAAGGAAAATAATAGAGATTTTCTCTGCGAAGGGTAACTTTGGAGGAATTCCAAAGAAGACATCGCACAAAGGGTTTGTGAAAAATATTCCACAACGGAGTAGCATCCCTTGTGTTCATATTATGAAAAGCTTTCTTGAACACACCTTTAGGGATGTGTGTCATTGTTTCACCCATCGTCTTCTCAATCTAGAGAGGAACCAGTGGGTTTGTGTCTTATTTTTCCTTTTCGGTAGATTATGGCATTCTCTAATCTTGGGCCCTGGTAGATATATGAGCATTGGATTTCATCATGTAGAAATTTCACAACCGTGTTATTATTGGTAGATGTGGGGGGTCCCTGACTTCCCCCTTCCACGCTCGAGGATGTTGAAGCTTGATCCATATTTTTCCCATGTGGAAATAGGTTCATCATCACAACAGGTTGTTTCTACACCAATATATTTTGAGCTTCCACAAGTCGAGGGCACAGATGAGATGGGTGGTCCTCCATGTAAAGGTTACACGGATACTTCAAATTTCTCTTCTTCGTTTTTCCCCCTCCAACATTTTTATTAGCCTTTTTGTCCCCTTTACCCTTCTTGTTTCGTTGTTTCTTCTTGCCTTTAGGATGTTGGTTTGCCTTTGAGTTCATCAATTGCACACTGTGTACATTTGATGTTTGTGTAGGGGGAACAGCCGAACCAGAGGTATGGCTAGTCGCAGTCTATTGTATCGACAATTGTTGCAATTGATTTGACAATAAATCAGTGGAATTTCCTTTTGTTGATCCCACAATACCATTGACATGGGGTCCATACTTTTTCTTGGCATTGTCAAGGATGGATCGTGGCACATCTGGAAAAATCTCATAGAGCATGTCGGACTGAGAGTAGATCAGTTCAAGCTGTTGCGCTCTCATTATCGCCTTCTCCTCTGAAAACACTCTAGAAATTGCTACATCCTTGGAGACACAAGGCACCAAAGACTTCAGGAACCACTCCAGTAAGAAAGACGATGGGACCTGGACCTTAATCAAGCTCTTCCGACGCCTCCATTCTTGGATGTAATCATAGATATTATCAAACTTAGTCTACTCAAAGTTAGCCAGCAATTTAGTGTCGGCATCATATCTCGTGGGTAACTAGAAATGGTTCAAGAAGACCATCGCCAAGTCGTTAAAGTAAGAATACCTTGAGCGGTTGATCTCAATGTACCATTTTGTGACACCCTCGATAAGAGTGCGTTGAAAAAGGTGCAACTATATGGAGTCGTCTCGCATTGATTTTGACAAGCACCATAAGTGAAAGGTTTTCACGTGATCACCTGGGTCCTCGCCAAGATTTTCTTTGAATTTTGGTATATCCGAGGGAAACTTAGTCGGCATAGGGGGCCAATGAGGATCATGAAAAATTGGGTTGTTGAGTAACCTTGACAAGTATGGCATATGTAGCATTGCGAGAAAAGGTAGTTTAGGTTGAGTACTATGTACAGGAAAAAGGGGGCCTAGATTTTGACTGGCACTAAGTTCCCAGGAAAACTTGGACTGTTGGCCAGGGTTCTGGTAGAAAACATAGCCTTGACCAGCGTACAGAAGCTGCGTTTGTTGGGATATCATCGGTTGACTCCCATAGTTGGATGACATGGCTTGGGCATGGATTTTTCCCTTTATTGTGTTCCAAGGATTTTAGAATGGATGCCCCTAGCCGATCTGACAGGCATAGGTATTGAAAGCTTCCCGGGGTTCCATTGAGCATGGAAGGGGTTGCCCCCAGCCAACATCCCTTGTGAGGGAAGTGATCCATGCCAAGGATTCTAAATCCCCTGAGAGGAGAAAATCCATGTACTTTCCCCATGTGTAGGAATAGTACCCTGCACAGCATTATGTTTCCCAAAATCAGGGTTTCCCCCAGCCGAGATGGCAGCTAAAGAAAAATCATTATTCCCAGACGCGTCGAACAAAGATAATTTCATGGATCCCACTGGCATAGTGTAAGATGAAGGTCATAAACTTCCTGCTCCAGATAAGTTGTAATTAGCATTCAGCTCGATGGGTTGTTGGAAAGCACCATCGAGCGAGGGGGATGGAGAAAGTATATTTCCCCCACCGTAATGGATATCATTAAAGGGGACTGAAGTTCCCTTGGTAGACCCTTACACGGGAGTGTTTGAGCTCCTTGCCCCCAGACCCATGGTATGTAAGGTGGACTAGGTAAGGATTGAGTTCGAATCAATGTCGGACATCCCATATGATAATGGAGGGCTCGTCGCACTCTGCATAGATGGAGTATTGGTGGTCGTCAATGATGGTATCAGACCACTGCTAGAGGTAGAGGGAGTCAATAAAACTATTGTCTGAACTAGAGAAGGTGGGTTAGGAGGCAAAATACCCCTTGTGGTAGTAGTCGAAATGGGAGTATGAGGGCTCCCGAATGAAGTAGCAACATTTGCTTCCATGGCTACTTGTAATACTAACTGGCACTCATAAGGTGTCACCTAAGGAGAGACAACTTGTACTAAGATCAGTGCCGACAAGTCATTAATCGAAGGGTTGGCTGGATCGAGAGCTTCCACCCCACGGTCAAAAATAGTAGGTTCCTTCGAAGTCGAATGATCTCCTCATGGAGAAGGCTTGGGCACAATTGCCTTCATCTCGGTCACTTTGAACAACCCTTGTTGGTCAAATCTTTTTCATAACGGTGGAAGAGGAGGCTCCAATGCATCTAGCAGCAGGCCTTGAATCCTTCGCAACCGACAAAGCTCTTGATCTTCCATTTTGTGAAAATATCAATCGACACAGTAAGGGTTTAACTAGCATTTTAACATCAAGCACACACTAGAAAATTCCTATAATACAAATCAAGCAATCAACTATCTAGTAGGAAGAACAGTTATGGTAGTCAACACTAGAGAAACTAACTAGTGTGAGTCCAAATCAAACACGAAAGAACCCTCTGGGTATACTTTGTGAATCATGACCCAACGTCTACCCTAGGTACCATGGTATACCCCCACAGTCACCCATGTAAGTTCGTAGAATATGGGAAACTAAGTTGACTCAAGAAACTCAGGCCATGTATTTAAAACAAAGAATCTGGATTGATCCAAGAAAACCATGAGAACTGTAAAATTCAATCAAGAAAGAGGCCAACTCCCTCTTTTTCAAAACATTTCTTGAAATAGAGACACAAGTTGTTGCATTAGTAGCTTTTGTATGTATACGAGTTGTTTACTAATAAGAGTGTGTATGTACATGGGTTGACTCAAGACAGAGCACGTACACCTCTGTATCTTTCCAAAAAATAAAATATTAGATAGACTCACAGGGCAGGGACAACTGGTATAGCACCTAAAGGTGACCAAAATCCATTGACAGACTCAGAAAACTCGACAGAAACTGGAAAGGAAAACAAACAAATCAAACAACCCAAAATCCCCTAAAAAACCCTAGAGGCTTCCTTAGTATGGTCGCTAGTTCTGCTAGAGGGAAAAACACCCCCTTTAACTACACCAGGGTTCAGAATGTAGGAAGATTGATTAACTATCTAAAATTCAATTAATTCTCTATACTACCCCAAACATACCAAAACGTGTATGAAGAAAGCAAAGAAAAAGGATATCATGTAACTATACCTCTAATTCCATGTCTGGTGATGATCTCCTTGTGCTTGGAAGTTCCACTGACTGCACGCCTCCTCCTAAGGTTGACCTGCATCCAAATATTGACAAATAGAAAACTACAAGAATGTTATTCCATATATAAGTTAGGGTTAGATGTTACAATGTCAATCATAAACCAATAAAAGTATTCAAGACACCATCATTTGGGACATGAAAATGTAATTATTTTAATAATAACACAAACATTATACCTTTACAATCTAAGTCGGCTATCATTCCACGAACCTGGTCCGGAATCCTCTTCACCAAGATCCAAGTGCACCTTATATGAACTTCTCTTCTCAACCTTATGATCTCTTCTAGGGAAGTGAATGGGTTAAATGGAGGAATAAGGGGCTAATGAGGGAATGTTGAGGCAATTCTCACAAAGGCAACAATATCTTGGGCAAGGAGGGGAAGTGACATCAGGCAGAGTTTCACTGTTATTATGCTTAGATGTGAAATGAGACCCCAACACCTCCTTTTATATGCCAAAAGAATGGTTATTTGGTTGGGTGACAGGCTATAGCAAGTGGATTAGTTGGGAAACTACCATTAGCCTATCAATTTCAACAAATTCCTTGCAACTTTTATTTTTTGCAACTTTTTCAAGTATACGCGGGTTGTAATGGTGTAGCATGCATATGTACATGAGTTGTAGTGGTGCATCAAGAGTATGTACATGGGTAGTAATGGTCCAGGGCACATACATCTTCTAAAAATTTGTTTTTTATGAACAACAACTTAGCATTGCTTTGGAAAAAAATGCAAGTAAGAGGGCCAAGGTCATGTATGCATGTGTAGAGAAATTTAGGGTTACAAAATTCGATGCTCTGAAGAAAGCCTTAGTATTGATGCCTCTGTTGAATCTTTCAGACTACATTAGATATTACTTGTTTTATATCGTCGTGTTCGAAGGGACGGTTGGTATGGTTTTAGTTCAAGAAGATGATGAGCTCCGTGAGCACGTCATCTACTACCTTAGTCAAAATTTAGTTGGTCTCGAACTCAAGTAATCTCATGTTGAGAATATAGCTTTGGCTTCTGTACATGTGGTTCAAAGGTTACGGCACTATATATTTCTTTGAAAAAATACCATAGTTACTGAAGTCAATCCATTTAAATATGTCCTTACTAGGCATATCATAGGGAGGAAATATAATAAATGGATTGTCATCTTGCAAGAGTTTGATCTCGATTGTGCTTTGGCAAAATCAAAGAAATCGTTATTTTTTGTCGAGTTAATATGAGACTTCCCTTGGTTAGATGAGGATATTATTCAAGTTGATTCATTTGTGTATGAACACATTTTCATTGTCTTGTCTTTGGACCCCTAGTATGGAAAAATTTTGATCTATCTTCAAACCTTGAAGTTGTCTTAGTACCTTTCGAGAGACGATCAATGACATATATGGTATCAAGCTAAGAACTACCTTATCTTCGATGACACATTGTATCACCGAGGCATAGATAATATCTTTTGTCATTGCTTGACTCCCAAGGAGGTTGAGTCCATTCTTAATGACTGTCATAGTGGGGCTTGTGGTGGTCATCTATCTAGGCTTGCGACAACCCAAACGATTTTGCGAGCCAGTTATTTTTGGCCATATATTTTTAAATATTGTGTCAAAGAGGTCAATAAGTGTCACCTTTTCTAGGTTTTCACTCGGAAGATTCACTCGCATCCATCCTCCCTTCACCCGATCATTACCGTCGATCCCTTCACCAAGTGGGGGTTGTATTTTATGGATTGCAACCCGACTTTCGTTGGGGGGAATCAACATATTATCGTGGTCATAGAATACTTTACTAAGTGGGCCAAGTCCATGCCTACAATTAAATATGATGGTAAGACTGTTGCATTTTTCATGTTCAATCAATTATATGCCGGTTCGGAATCCCGAGTGAGATTGTCACTAATCATGTAAGTCACTTTCAGAACGAAATGATGAAAGAATTAGCATCGAAACGAGAGTTTAAAAATTTTCATTCTTCCCCTTAATACCCCTAGAAAGATGGACAAGTAGAGGCTGCGAACAAGTCTCTCGAGACCATTTTTCATAAAACTGTCAGCTAGAGCAATTTTGATTGGCATCTCACGCTTTACCTGGCACTTTGGGCATCGCGAACCTCAGTTAAGACTTATACGAATTTTTCTTTGTTTTAGTTAGTACATGATGTGGAGTCGATCCTACCTATTGAATGTGAAATCCCTTTTCTTATATTGGCACTTAAGCTCCTACCTGATACTTCTGATCTCGAACAATGCCTCCTACACCTAGAGAGTCTAGATGAGTAGCATCGAGATGCCTCTACGGCTATCAAAGAAAATAAATGATGTGTCAAGGTCCAGTATGATAATTCTAGTCTATCCTTGGTAGTACGTTGAGGGTGACTTGGTCCTCTTGTATGACCAAGCCAAAGAACCGATGAGGGAAGGCAACTTCAACCCCATGTGGCATGGTCCTTACATCGTGCGACATGTCTTAGAAAAAGGATCCTATGAATTAAAATATTATGAAGGGAATATGCTAGATGAGCCCAAAAATGGGCTCTACTTGAAAATATATTATGCTTGAGCCCCAAGCTTGGGTGTAACTCTTTGTATACTAGTGTATCTTAGTGTATATATCTTTTCCCTTTTGTCATCGGATTTCTTATCAATTTTTCCCTCGACTAGTAGATGTCAACGAAGTCTTCAGTTTACTTAGGATTTGAAAATGATGCCAGTCATCATACATGGAACTTAGCTTCCTCCGCTTGGGTTGTTTACTCACCCGAGGGTCAATTGGTGTCTTCAAGTGGCATTTGTCTAGGGCCATCAATGAATAATGTGGCTAAATATAGCATTGTTATAGAGATTTTACGCGATGTCATTTCACATTGTATTCGTTCATTGGAAGTTCTCCTAGACTCCCAGTTAGTAGTATGTCAGTGGAATGGAAATCACCATGTGAGAGACCCTACTCTACTCCGACAATTCCTACAGGTACGAATTTTGGAATGACATTTTGATTTTATTACTTATAATCACATACCTCGAAGTCCTAAGTATGTATCCAATGCATATGTTAATTATGTTTTAGATTTCCATTTTTCACATAACTAAAGTAAAGAAAACACATTCAACAATGTACACATTGTAATATAAGTAAATCCGAAGACCAAAGTTTTTCTTTTCATTTCTCCAAAAATATGGTATTATGGTACAAAATTGGGGCTCACACCCTCAAAATACATATACAGTAATCAATACAATAACCATGACATCTACACCTATGGCACTATATGTGTTTCATGATAGCATAGTACGATGTTTGTGAGATGCCAAAAGAGTCACATCCAAGCACGGGCCACACCTACCACCTGTCGTTGCATCGCCTACAGCAAATCCTTCACCTGAACCATGGGAATTCTTTGTGTCAAACAAGATAACCTGCCCTGCATGTTTTGAAGCACTCTCTCAGCATCTCCTCCCACTGGCTCATTCCCCCGGGGCCTCTGTCGGTGTCATGGGAGTCCATATGGTCATCATGGACCCACATCTGGATAACGATACATGTTTTAATTAGTACTTGACATCATCCAAAAATATTTTTGTTTTTTCTTTTACAAAAATACAAAAAAATGAAATATTTAAAAACTTTTTCATACCTATGTCTCTGTAGGCGGAACCTGGTGGTAATGGAATGTCTGGATATCCTATGAAGTCGATCCTTGCATATGGGTAGTCATCCATAGATATCACTTTTCGATGCCACCAGAAGAAAAACTTGCCATTGTAGGGTGTTGGTACCCCACCACCCCCTAACCTCCTCCTGACCTCAGTCCACCATGCCATGGCTGGATCACGAGGTCCATGCAGAAAAATATCGACTCTACGGCCCAATCCTAGAACCCTCTCGAAGAAAAAACCATATAAGATAGACGCAAACCCAAAGTTCCTCTTTCAACCTTGTTTGCAGTCTATTAACTGGCTCTTCGTGTTTTCCAGCAATGAGGTGCACAAGTCATAAACCTTGGGTCGCAAGAACTCCACTGAGTAGAACATAAGTGGCCTCGATGCATGATGCAGCAAGGCCTACCCTATGATTCATTCCAAAACTAGGACAATGATCTTGACACTAATGTTGTTGATCTCTCTGATCGGGAGTTGGCTCCCTACCTTCTCGGTCCTTGCAACGCAGTGAGTGGCTATGTAGTCCTCTATATTCATGCCACTCCCAGCTCCGTGGGATTTGACGTTCACCACCTCACCCCAACGTGATAATGCTATCAAAAAGCATATGTCCTCAAATTCAATCCTCAATGGTTTCCCATCGAGGTTGAAGGCCTCTGTACCTAGATCCCAGTAGTTTACCAGCATCTGGAGCAGTCTCACTTGAGCCCTCATTCCTTTAAGAGCCCAAAATTTATATAGCCTACATTTTCTTAATTCCATTTGGGCCCCTAGATCTCTTTATACTGCAGCATCAACCTCCTCATGCTCTCTTTCTCTCCACTCTAGCACCATCCTGCAAGTTTAAAATCAAATCTTGTGTCAATATCATTTAAAAAGTTCAAATCACGGACTTGTACGCGAGCTGCAATTTACACAATCGCATATAGGGTTGCATATACGCGATCTCTTTTGATAAAAATCATGTATAGGTTTTTGTATACACAACCCGATGAATAACAACCCGCATACACCCTAGTTTCTAATTTACACCTTAAAATACTCAAAAATTGAAGCCTAAATTAAAATTGTAAACGAATAGAAATGAAGAGAAGGGAAAGAAGACTTACTTGGTCTAGACGGTTGTCGATTCCATCATTTGTAGCTCCTGCAATCGGTAGATGAAGATTGGGGGGGATTTGGTCCAAAATGCACGATTTGGGTAAAAAATACAAATGGTATAGTAAAATTGGTTATTTTCACTATTTATAGAAAACATTACCCACTTTACATAGTTATTGCTAATATTTGGGCCTAGTGGAATAATGGTGTAGTGGATGGAGTTGGTTTTGGTGGTTTTACCCAAGGATTCTTGCGGTTTCTAGCGTCATGTCGCTCATTTGTGAATTTGGTAGGTATTTTAGTTGACCATCATATAGGATAGGTCATCACTCCGTTTCTTAAACTTTCATTATCCTATAAATGCAATTCGTATGTCTTAGGTATGAACCCTTTTGTTAGCGACACAAAACCTAATTTATTCTACTAGAAGTGTCGTTATTGAATGGTAGAGACTTACCAAACATGGGTGCCCTAGTTAGAACCTCTATGCCATCCAGTGCCCATGCAAAGGTTATTCCATAAATACCAGGAGTCCTTTATAGTTCCAATATGACTTTACATTCAAACCTCATTTCTTACTCATAAGAATGCTAACCTATACCTATGGGACTCCCATGAGTCTTGTTTAATCTCTTTTCCGACTCTCTAAAAAAGCGAAAATATTGTTGAGTGAACTTGTCTCTTTCACACTCGTAAATTGGAATTGAAAGGATGTCTATTTGGTGTAAGTTTAACCCTTTTTCAAATTAAGTAGACTAAATTTATGAAAAATGCAATTCTTTGGATTTAAGTTGTAATTTCATCTCATCCTCTCGCTTGCAGTATTGATCCTATTGTTGATTCCCTCTTTTGCATTATAAGACTATTATCTCAAGCAGTTTGCATTATCATCTAAGTAGAGCCTTGTTTATATCCTTTGCAGCTTGACACCATGTACCGTACGAGGAAACATTCCCTCAAGTGTCCATATCTTGCATGCACCTCCTTGCATTGAGAATAGGCATGTTCCACTACTCGAACCAGTTGCTTACTCACGACACTATTTTCCTCTTTTGTATCATAGCATTCATTTTCCTATGAAAACACAAAAAACATATGGGCGGGAAAATAATACTATCTCATATTAGGAGAATTCATTTCGCCTTTGAACATAGCACAAATTTTTGAGTCCACTTGTCATCCAAATTTTGGGTTTAGCATGACCTTAGAAATCTCATCTCATTACTTAGAGTTTACTGCTTCGACTAGTTAATATTCCAGTCCCTATGGAGACTTTGATTGGTGCCTATTGCATCGCAAAGTTTCATCATTAAGTTTATGTTGCCAGCGTCTTCCATATGTCTCATGCTCTTGTTCAAAGGATTTATATCAGCATGTGTCAGCCATTTCTCAAAAATATTGAATTTGCATGTCGTTCATACCCTTAGTGTGTCTCAGAGTTACATGAATTTGTTGTACTATAGTGCACCCTAGTCCTACTTTCATTATGGGTAGGTAACCTTGAACCCAACAGTCCACATCTCCTCATTGGTTACTGACTTGGGGGTTCCCCTTGTGTTTGACGACAAGAAATATATTTACACATTGGGATTGGTATAGTTTCTTGGATTCCATCATCCTTATTGGTGGTTTCCTCGACTTTGTTGGCAGTTTTCCTTATTGGCTTCTATTCATAGGGTCTTTTTTGTACACTTCTTGCATCTGGTGCATGTGAAGGACTCATAGGTTCATTGGTTCATGAACAAGTTATTCATCCGAGTTCCTCCAAATCATCAAACTACTACTTTGAACCTCATGCTGACTGATGAGAGATGCCTCAATTATCTCCTTTCAACGAGTCTCCTTCCATCGACTTCAGCCCATTTATTCTAGAAATGAGACCTAGAGTCCTATGAGTACCTAGAGGCTTGCAGTCATTAGTGGCAGGTTCTCTCACCGTCAACAATTGGGAATACATCAATGTCTCCTGATCAATGGATTCTTCAAGTGGTCGACCTCAACTCCTTTATTCACACTTGTAAGAATGTACTCGGTTCCTTGATACCTACTTTTATTATCGGTGGGTTGTATCGCGTTTGTTAATTCTATACCATAATGATCGGTAATCAAACAAAGTTTCATTGTGTTTGACCTCAACTCCTTTATTCACACGATGTATACTTTCAACTTTGGCAGATCGTGTAGAAGACTTGAAGATATCAATTTATAGTCACAGCTTTTCTGAGTTGTTGCTATCATTTCATTGGACCAGAACCTATATTACTTCAGTGATCATGGGAGATGATATTATACTCCATTGTATACAGATATCTTCATATTGATTTTGAGACTGGTTTTCACTGGACCTTGTTCGTGACTATGATAGCCTATGGCATGTATCCACCTTTGTATTTCCTATTCATGGCCATGAACAACTACTTGGTATATTTCTACATGGTTCTGTTGTAATTCAAATTGGAATGCATGTGTACAAATTCATTATGGATTGTAATATTCTTATGAGAAACTAGTTCGTCCAACTGTTTCTCCATTACTCCACTTCTGGGAATTATAATGTATTTCGACCATTGCATATACTCCTCTAACCTCACACAATAGGGGGCATCTATTATAGCAATATTTTCCTCACCCCATGCAACTTTCTCATAAGGCCTTTTCCATTTTCCTATGCAGACTTGAAGTCCCTTTTTGCAATTCCCATAGCTAAAAAACACATTTTTCCACATATATGCGATCTAATAGCTATACAACATGCATGTATGCAAGTTGCACCATTACAGCCCGCGTACAATGGGTTTTGTGCCCAAAATTAAAATTGGTGTCAGTTTTCCATGTCACGTCACAAGATCCATGATCCTTAACCTTCCATATACTAGAAAATTTATGAATCATCGCTTCAGTTCCATTTGAAGGCTATAAATGGGCCATATCCAAGCTGTGGAAAAGGGGAGAAGAATTCAACTTTGAGAGAAAATTTACTCTAGAGAAATTATTCACTTCATATTGAGTCTGAATCCCTTTGTCCTTTTAAGTCTGAACACATTGTTCAACCCCCAAACTCTTCCCTATTTGATGGAGAACCTTATTGTATCTCTTATATGATATTGCCTTTGGTGGAGGATTGAAGTGGTGGAGGCCCAACTGGAAGGGACTTATTTTATCAGTTTCGAACGTGCTGACATGGAAGTTTGTCATTCATACACTTCTGTTGATTACATTTTAATAGAAATACTCTTTTCTCGTCCAATTAATGTCTTGCAAATATTTGAATTGTTATTCCATGGGAATATTTGTTATGAATATTGATGGATTATGCTATTGTATGTGCTAAATTTATATATTATCACCATATTCTTGTGTATCTTAGGTTTTGAGGACAAGTTATAGATATATATATTTGGGTCAACTGCTCAACGATGGACTTCATCGAACGTCTAGATGAGGTAGGCTCTTAATCTTGTCTTGTTAGCACGTTTGTTTATATGGCATACTTGAGATTATAGTTGATTTCTACATTCATTTCCATCTGTTGTAGCTTACCCCATACCATATAGTTATTTTCCTCGTAACAATTTTGAAGGATGTTTCTACATCCGGGGTAACATCTAAAGAGGAAGTTATTTTCAAAGCCCGACAATTAGACCTCATATATGCTCAATTTGGGATGTAATAAGAAATTATTCTTGGCGCACTGAGGTCAAATTACGACCCTAGAAAAAATATTGGGCCTCATGCTGGTGAAGAACCAGTTGAAAGAGTTGTCTCTAAGATAGTCTGTAATAGGACAAGCTTCGTGTTCTTCTTCCACTCCCACTCATTCGGCGGATTTGCATTATGTACAGTCGTCAACCAACCCAAATGGTAACAAACAACCAGGAGGGAATACAAAGAAAGGATGTGGTAATAATCGTAAGGGTGGGAGAAATAATAATAATAAACCCAAGGACAATGCTAACAATGATAGATTGAATAAAAATGTTGGTGAGGGAAAGAAATAAAAACAGAAGGTGAAGTTTCCTTGTAAAATTTGTACATATGATCACCTTACCCACTTATGCCCCAAAATTGAGGAAGTCGTGAGGCTCTTATCTCAAGT
>SNQJ01S0205936.1:0-16422 GCA_010110895.2 Picea sitchensis | reverse complement strand
ACATCAATCATCAATCAATGAATCCTTTGACATCAATCAATAACTTGACATCAATCAATGTCATCAATCAATCAAACCATTGGCATCAATGACAACATGATCCAACACTTGTTGACCTCTTATCGAAGTTTCAGCCAGTAGAAATTCTTTTGTAGCATCGCCACTATCTTTTCGATGCCGAAGTGTCCTGCCACCCGACTGTAGTGGGCTTCCCAGATCATCTTCGCTTGCTCGCTTGATGGAACACAGATATGGCCCAGATGACACAACAACCCAGCCTAAATATGGAAATTATCGACAAATTTGTTTGCCCCCAACATTTGGTAGGTGGTGGTGAAGTCTAGTTCTGTCTCATAGAGTTGGGGCCATCCAGAGGTCTCATGGATGTAAGAGTCTAACAATGTGGCGAGTGCCGCAACTGGCGGTCTTCTAAGGCAATCAATGACGCGATTGGTGCTTCTTATTTTATACTTGATGTTGATGTGGAATTGTTACAAATATGTGGACCACTTTTGATGGTGGTCATTCTGCAATTTTCCTTGTGTCTGCATGAACTGTAGTGGCTTATGATCAGTGTGGATGACTGTCTCCTTCCCAAAAATGTAGTGTCTCCACTGGCGGTAGGATTTCACAATGGAGTACATTTCTTTATCATAAGCAGGGTACTTATGGACATCATCTGATAGTGTCTCACTATGATAGGCCACGGGGTGGCCGTGCTGAGTGAGAACGACATCCACTTCATAGTCGGAAGCATCTGTCTCAATCAAAAAGGGTTGTTGTAGGTCTGGGAGTGGAAGTATTAGGGCTGAGCATAGGAGCTACTCCAAATCATTGAACACTTGTTGTTGGGACTGCCCCCACACAAATTTCTCCTTACCACCACCCCTGGTTATTTGGATGAGGGCCCATGCAATATGGGAGAATCACAACATCAACCTACGGTAGAAATTGGCAAGGCTCAAGAAGCTGTGGAGCTTGGTGAGTGTGGTTGAGGCTGGCCACTCACGGATGACTTGGATCTTGGCTGGATCCACATGTACACCATGCTGATCAATGATATAGCCTAGGTAATGGACCTTGTCCATGCCAAAGGAACATTTTTCCAAGTTGGCATATAGCTTGCACTGTCGCAGGGTGTGCAAAACCTATTGAATATGTTGCAAGTGTTCGACCCAAGTCTTGTTGTAAATGAGAATTTCATCAAGATACACCACTACAAAATTATTGGTGAATGGTCACAGGATATCCTCCATCATCCTCATGAAAGTGGTTGGATCATTTGTCAGACCAAAGGGCATGACCAACCATTCAAAAAGGCCTTCCTTTGACTTGAAGGTGGTCTTCCATACATATGTTTGTTCTATCGGGACCTGGTGGTAGCCAGACTTCAGATCAATCTTACTGAATTATTTGGCCCCCATGAGTTGATCAAGGAGGTCGTCGATTCGGGGAATTAGGTACCGGTTTTTTACTGTGATTTTATTCAGAGCCTGATAATCAATGCAAAGTCACCAGGTTCCATCTTTCTTCTATACGGCCCATATCGGAGTGGGTGAAGCTTCTAATGGGGTCCTGTAAGGCGTTCTTTCTGCAAGTGCAACCAAACTTTGTCGCCCACCTGAAACTTATGTGGAACCCGATGTTGATCATGGAGTTGCTTGTACTTGTCATTAGACTTTTGTAGGATATCCTGAACCTGTTAGCGGATGTGATGGATCCTCTCAATGATGTAATGTCTCCACTGGCGGCAAGCTTTCACAATGGAGTACATTTCTTTGTCGTAAGTAGGATACTTATGGACAGCATCTGATAGTGTCGCACTATGATAGGCCACGAGGTGGTCGTGCTGCGTGAGAACGACACCCACAACATAGTCTGAAGCATCAGTCTCAATCTCAAAGGGTTGTTGCAGGTATAGTAGTGAAAGTGTTGGGGTTGAGCACAAGCACTACTTCAAATCATCGAACGCTTTTTGTTGGGGATGGACCCATGCAAATTTCGCCTTACCACCACCCCTGGTTATTTGGCTGAGGGCCCATGCAATATGGGAGAATCCCAACACAAACCTGTGGTAGAAATTGGCAAGGCCCAAGAAGATTTGAAGCTCAGTGAGTGTGGTTGGGGCTGGCCAGTCACAAATGACTTGGATCTTGGCTGGATCCACATGTACACCATGTTGATCAATGATGTATCCTAGGTAATGGACCCTGTCCATGCCGAAGGAGAATTTTTCCAAGTTNGGTTGGCCCAAAAGAACATCACAAAATTTGAGAGGAGCAACATCACACAATACCTCGTATTTGAAGGGCTTGATGTCGTATGATAGTCGACACTGTTGGCTGACGTGGAGATCGCTTCCTTGGCGGAGCCATCTAATGGTGTAGGGTTGTGGGTGCGACATTATCGACATGGCCAGCCACTTGACAACCTTTTCTGAGATGAGGTTCTTCTGGCTACCTCTATCAACGATGAAGTGCATCGGGGTTCCTTTTACCCACATCTGTGAATGGAAGAGGCGCTCTCCTTATTCTGCCTCCTCTGGTTCACCAGGATGGAGCTTAGTGGTAGCAATGATGCCACTGGGTTTTGCGTCAATGATCCATCTTCCCCTTTCCAGTTCTGGCTCTAAGTCAAAATCCTCATCTGATTCAGAGGCTTTCACTTCGACCACCAACTATTTCTTTGAGCGACAGTCAATAGTGTTATGCCAAGGGCTCTTATTGAAGTCGCACCACTTCCCGGTATCTTTCTTTGTCTTTCTGGTGTCCTTCTTTTCTTGTGGCTTGGATTGGTTGTCCTGATACTGCCCACATTTTCTCTATCCTTTTTTTTGTGGGTTTGTTCCTCCCTTTACTGGCTTTTGTTGTGAGGGGTTCCCAGGCCCAAATTGTCCTGTCTTTTGTTTGAGCTTCTGGTTGATTTTGACAGCATATCGGTAGGCCGTGCCCAAGGATGAGATATCCAGAAATTCCATTTTGGTCTGGATGTATCTATGCAGAGCACCACGGTACTTGAGCACCAAATGTCACTTTGAATCTTTGATACCCAACTTGGTGCGCAAGGTATGGAATATATTTGTGAAATCTGACACTGCTTGGTCCCTTTCTTGTCGTAGTGTAGTCCATTTGGTATACAGGTCGTCATAACTTCCGACAGGGTAGTATTATTCCTTAATAGCATCCCTAAAGGATTCCTAGGTGGTCGTGACTGTAAATAATGAGGGTTCATCTATTTCCTTTTGCTCACAGAAAGTTTCCCACCAATCTTTGACATGGGGAATGGCTTTGAGGAGTGCAAAAGTAATCTTTTCTTTATCCGAAAAGTTATGGATAGAAAAATACCCTTCTAGTAGATTCAACCATTTGTCTACAGCATCTATGTCTATCTAACCTTCAAATGTAGGAATATCGAAGTTTATTTGTACCTTGAAGGGGGTGACACCTCCGCTCGAAGAAGATACGTCACCTATTGGTAGTCGCCGAAGGATTTGTGTGAAACTATTCATCATCTCGTTCCTCTGTTGCTTGAGGGCTTCCTCAATCAACGGTTTGAAAGTATCTCTTGTCCCATCATCTTTCTTTTCTCTTTCCATGAGAGGTCGCTTGGGCATGCGAGAGCTTTTGAACTAAAGAGAAACAAGCTCGAGACCCAACTCTTTGTACTTCGACCTCGTTGGGGACCTACATTAAGACGACAAGGAGCAGACAGCTCTGATACCACTGATCCAGATTTTATGAGCAGAATGAAATGAACATAGATTATTAATAGGCGCCTAACACAAAATAACATAGATACAGTAAAACTGGCTTTCTATTCAATAACGAAATAAGCTGAAATTGTAAAATGCAGCGGAAACAAGCTTGTTGGAATGGTGGTTGCTTATCTCTGAGAAGAGATGTGACGATGGTGCTCATTCGCTAGAAGATTATTATAATGAGGCTTTGAAGGCCTTTTTACAAAAAGCAGGAATGTCAAAAACCCTAGACATCCAAAAACCTAACCCTAGGAAATGAAGCGCCAAAAGTCATGTGGGCCCCATTTGGGTAAGTTAGTACATCAACTTCTCGAGGTCGTAACTTTTGCATACGATCTTCGTTTTAGGCATATGATAGCCCGTTGGAAAGGTATCATCGAGGAGATTCATTTTAGGTGCAATATGGAAGGAAATTCCATATTGAAAACTTGTTTTCCAAAAAACATCGTTTAGGGCCTCAAAATGGCCCTGGAAGTTAAAAACTGCTAAAAATAGTAAATTGCCAAAATTGCCAGAAAATTGTTTTGAGCCAGTTGGAAAAGGTGGGTGGCCACCGATATCCACCTGGATCATTGAATATCGAAAAATTTCCTTGACATGAAAAGTACTTTGATGTTGAGAGTCATTTGAATTGAAGAGAGATGCAAATATTGCCAAAGAATCAGGATTTTTATTATTTTCTCAAGGAAAAAAATAATTATTAAAGGAATTAAATGAATGTATAATTTCCCATACTCTCCTTGCATAATGCTTCAGTCATTGTTTTTTCTATTTTGTTTTTTTCTTGATATGATTAATAACCAATTCTGAATCACCAGTCACCACCATATTTTTGACTTTCATTTTAAGGGAAAATATGAATCCTTGGATCAATGCCTCATATTCTGCTTCATTGTTGGTACAAGGGAATTCTAATTTAATTGCATGTGGGAAATACCAGATTTTGGACTTTTGAAAAAAATACCAACTCCAATTTTAGACTTAGAACAAGCACCATCAAATGACATTTTGCAAAAACCTTGGAAATAAATTTCTTCATTTTGCTTAGGTGAATTTAGTTGTTTTGTATTGAAAACAACATAATTCCCAATTCCAACATCTACATAGTTTTGAATCATTTCATTTTCCTTCTTCTTAAATGATATTGGCTTTCTGTGTTCTCGATAAACTGTGATCATTGTTCCATATTTATTTGGAGGCATCTTGTAACTTCCATCGTTCATTATATATCCTCTAATTAATGAATACCAATATCTTCCCAAGAAAGCATTGTATGCTGGAGGCAAATCAACTACTATGATAGTAAATACTGTTGTAATGTGAGGTGTTGCACTTATCCATGACCAAAAATATTTAATTTCTCAATAAGTTGGAACTTTTCTTGAGTCAATGGCATATACACTTTTAATGGTTTCACATTATTTTGTACACTCAATTCAAAGAGATTTGATTACTGATAATGGCATGATGTTGTTAGTGGCTCCACTATCCACTAAATATTTATGTAGTGTAAAATCATTATTTTCTAAAGATATATAAAACGGTGGAACTTTTCCTCTCAACCTTACTGATGTGATATTTTTTTGTTGTCTTGTGTTCATCACAACTGCCTTTATTATTGAATTCATATCATCCAATATCTTCAAAATATTCTTCATTTGTTGAGGTATCTTGACTATTTCCAAGAATGGTAACATAATTCGAAGCTTAGCTAACCCATAAACTAGATTATAATTCATTTACAATGGAGCCTTTTCCTGATTAAAAATTGGTTGTTGCGTTGCTGACTCTAGACTGTTTACTTTCACTTTTTTTTTATGGTTGTTCCCTTGTTTTGAATTTATTTAATTGAGTTTTGGTTTGAAAAACATTGTCTTGTGAATTCTCACAATCCTCTTGTTCATAAAAAATATAAAAATATGATGAACCTTCTTCCATTTGAACTGATTCCAAAACTTCATCTTGATTAATGATTGTTTCTTGATCAAAGGTTTCAAATTTTTCCTCCTCTACAATTTCTTCTAGTACAACAACATTTGCATTTGGAAATATTGGTGATCTTGTTCTATGATATTCAATTCTATCATTTCTTCATCTTTTATCAGGTAATAGAAATATCATATTTTGATTTGGTGGAATGAGATCCTCACTTCTCTTGAGTCGAGTTATCTTGTTTTGCATTTGTCTAATTGTTCAACTCATTTGGGCAATTTCTATCTTTTGTCTTATTTCATGGGAAACTCTAAGATAATTTCCCACATTAGGGGGAATACCTTGGAGAATTCCTCCACTGGTTCCTTGATTTTTAGAACTTCTAGAAGTGGATGGTCCCTGAGGTGATATTGATAGACTATTCATTTGTCTTTTCACTTTTCCAAGAATTATATTGGGATCAACATTGGTATCTAACATACACTCTTCCATTTCTATTTTCTTCTAGATTGCCTCATTTAATGTACTTATATGTGAATCTCTTATTTCATAATTCACATTTGAGGGAATGACATTCTTGTAAAATATGAATATGAAAGGATTGTTTGGGTGTTTCCCATATGGGATTTAGTGTAACATCTTAAAACATCGTAAGTTAAAATCCATGATCCTTTCCCTCTTTTGAAGATGAATTTGGGTGAATTGAGTAAGCAAAGAATGGTATGCAACATGATGTGCATATCTAGTCATGAACATATCTTCTATATCATCAAATGAACCAATTGATTGAGCTAGGAGGGAAAGATACCATTCATAGGTTGGACTTATAAAAGTTTGCATAAAGAATATAACCATTACATCATCATGTTCAATCAAATGAATATAAAAAATACTAAAGAACTGATCCATATTCCTTTTAGGATCCATAATCGCATCACTTGAAAATACAAGTAAAATTCCTTGAGTTAGGGTTGGTAATGTATGTTTTTCTCCATGTAAATTGAGTGGGATAGACCTGACTATTCTTTTAGGGTTTCTTTGTATTTAATTTCTTTCTCTTTCTTCATTAGGAATTTTGTTTCTTTTCTCTTCTCGATCACCCTTGATTATTATATCACTAACTTTAGATCTTGAACTGTGGGAAACTCGGTGAATCTCAAGCTTCTTACTTTTACTTCTTGTTAATGGAATTTTGTATGATTCCATCTTTTCTAATATTTACAACTATATTGTTCATCTCAAATCTATTTCTCTTTATTCTTCTTCAGAAAGAACTTCTCAAGTTCTCTCGAGTTCTCAACGACAACTTTTCGTTGTGATTGTTAGCTAATACAACTAGTGAAAGATACTTTTTTGATCTCTAAGTCCAATTTGTATTTGGGGTTGGTTGGGTTCAGGTAGATTCATTACGATTTCAGATCTACAGAACCACACTTTTGTTTAGTTCCCCAATATGGTTTCCAAAAATGTTAATCTAAAAGACTGTCTTACGGTCCTTAAGTCAACCTCACGAGGATAAATCCCCTCGCATTTTTAAATAGGTGGTACTCAATTTTAAATAACATGCAAGAAAATAAAATTCTTGAGAGAGGATCAAGAATTATTCTTGAAATCAATATTTACATACAAAGAATACCTAAGAAGGACCAAGTATCCTACATAAAGAAAATATTTACACTATGTTATAAGATTTGTAAATGAAAATAGTATACATTAACATAGGACGACATTTCCATCACAACATTCATCAAAGTATAACACAATATCCTACAGAGGAAAGGAAAGTATGGACCACATATAGCAGAGAAATTTAAATGATCATTCCATTAAATTCAATAAATATTTTTCTAGGCACACATATGAAATTGCAGGCTTAAAAATTAAAGTCTAAGAGATCAATAATGTTATGTACTAAACTAGTTCTCTAGGAATCTAAAAAATAATAAATGTCTTTGTAAGATAGAAAAAAATGTTTGGAGTTACAATAAAATTAAATTGTGTTTGTAATTCAAAGAGGATTGGAATGGGGCTCCTATGGACCATAAAATGAAAGAGAAACCTATAAGACAAAATAAAATAGTCAAGGGTCAGCCTTAAGTTTCATAGGTTGCTGGGAAGAAAAAAGGAAAAATTAAAATTGACTAAAGAAGAAAAATGGTAAGGAGAGAACAAGGTTACTACTCGACTTACTATGATAGAAATTACAAACCCGTCAAAGGCGTCTTTTGTAGATTATTGTTTCTGTGCTAGAGGTGGCATAACCATTGTAACTTCTTCTTGCTAATATGTCTTGGTTATCTTAAATAATTCCTTTTTTAACCATTCTTATATATACTCCCTCATAAGAGCAATTGTTATTTCATGTTTGGTTTTTATTTCAAATAATTCATTCTCCAATTTTCTCAAATCAATGCTTAATTGGTGTAACATGTCCTCAACATTGTCATTCTTATTTATATATCGGACAAGCCACCTTTCTACTTCTTCTTCAGAGAATTCAATCGAGTCACTAAATTCATTATCTCATGCAACTTTTAATGCTTCTGGTTGTTCTAATAGTTTCTCCTTTTCCAAAAGTATTGTATGCATTAATAAATTTGAACCATATAAATCTTTAGTAACATCAACAAGTTTCAGAAATATGTCACCCCTCTTAATTTTAACAACATCCAATTCAGACATCAATTGGTGCAGACCCCATCCCCTTCTCCTCTCC
Organism: Picea sitchensis; assembly: GCA_010110895.2. Lineage (NCBI taxonomy): Eukaryota > Viridiplantae > Streptophyta > Pinopsida > Pinales > Pinaceae > Picea > Picea sitchensis. The sequence continues at coordinate 8,017 of SNQJ01S0205936.1, read as the reverse complement.
TTCGGGGTTGCGTGACCTCCCGATCTAGGATCGTTCGAAAAGCACCCGAGTCATATTGACTCTTTGGCTCCCTGCTAGAACCCGACAAATTCTACCATAGGTCCTTCTTTCTCCAAAGTGTGGGTCCCTTTTAACCTCACGACTCTCCTCTTGGAACTCTGAAGAAAGTTAGTGATGACACTCACTCTCCATGCCAGGCCCTTTCTATCACGTGACCTCGAGCTGTGTCTCAGGGCTCAACCACACAAGGCACTTCAGGATTCAATCTTCGACTCTTTCCACGACAACCAACTCTTACATTCCTGAACTCCGAATTCGGTGAACTCAAACACATGAGGATCAATAGTCCTCATCCCTCCTTCAGATCGATGGATACTATCGCTTCAGACTCTGAACTTTGGGAGTCTCTTGATATCCTCCTTAGATATTTACCAGAGTGTTATTCCTCTGAATCGTGCTAATTGCTTCCACGCGTCCCTTCCAAATCTAACGGTCTGGATTCAAACTGCTCTTTGCAACTTCATGAAGATCTTTGTTTTCTCTTGGCGAACCTTCCAGAGATCCAACTCCCAAATCTCTTGGTCTTTTGCCACCTGTCTCTTCCCAACGATGGACGATTTTACGGTCTTCAGGACTTCGACAAGTCCTCGACCCCCATGTACACTTAGTGCAATTTTCTTCTCGAGACTTAGGCTATTCTCGAACTTCTTCTGCACTCCTTGTAGAGTTTTGCTAAACTCTTCTGCAACTTTTCTTGGCTTGAAAACCTTCAATTTTCCCAGTTCCTTTGCGTCCTTCAATGGAATTTCTCGTGCCCTCCTGGAAACTTAATGCCTTTCCTTCTGTGATTGTAAGATAAACTTATAGTATCCTTGGCGCACTCCTTGTGTTCAGCTAATCCTTTTGATGACTTCTCCCTTAGCCTACCTGGAAGTCTTAAGGCATCTCCTTTCCTTTGTCGATGCACTCTTGCAAAGCCTTCCTTCCTCAGAGTGTTCAACAACCATGGGGTTATCTTAAGGATTCTAACACTTCAGAATGTGTTGCTCTTGTACACTCTCGTACTTTCTCTATGACCTCCTGACAGAGTGTTACAGAGTATTCAGTAACTATGCCCTGTGTTTCCTCCTACACAGTAATTTTTTCTAAGGTACTCAACCACCTTGAAATTTCCTCCCAAGTCTGTGAATTATCCTAGTGTTCCCTCCTGGCAGCTTCTCTTTTGACTCCACTGAGTTCAGAAACACACTTCTCATGTCGTCTCATAGAGTTTCCACCCTCTATCGCACACTCCTTGCACTTAGCCTAGAGAACCAGAATTAATCCAAAACACTCACATATAGAAAATTGTATCTCTATCCCTGTAGACGATTTCTAACATACATCTACAACTCAAATGCATACGAATGACATTCACAACAAAACATCCATTACACATAAATTGATAAACATGAAAAAACTGTTCTTTTCTATTAATGGTGGAATGTCCATTACAATATATGAGTCTTGACTATTATGCATGTCTCGTCCTCCTCTATATTGGCAACAATACAAGATTTTTATACAAGAGGGGCTTGATGAGCTTACCTCCAATCTAAGCTAGTGGTGTCTAATCACTATTCAAAATGCATGTCTAATGGGAAGATTACAATGATGGAAATCTTATTCGAATCGGATGCAGATCCCTCCTACCATCAACCACTTAATTGTGACCTTATCTCCAACTTGTGCGAAGGAAAAAATTTGGCTTTTCCAACCTGTCAGCATTAATTGCCTTGATCACGCTTTAGATATTCGAAGGAAAAATGAGAGGGAAATGCCTCTCCCTTCTTTGAATGCACACCACTCATGCTAATCAACTGGCACGTGTTGAGGTGGAGCGATGCTCCTGCATCATACTCCACAGCTATGAAAATTCATGAGCTCCTGCTCATGAGCTTCCCATCTCTGCTGAAATCCTCATGGATCCCAAAATTTCTCTTGGAGCTGTCTTTCTTCTCCTCTGTCTTGTTGTTTCTGTTGCCACATCTTCCTTGCTCCTCGTGCAAGTTCCTTACTATCCAAATTTTCCTTGTTGACCGCTTCTTCTGCTCACCTCAGCATCAACCTTCTTATCTCCTCTATAGCTTCTTCCAGCTGCTTCATTGGCTGGTTTGGCTTATGCAGTATTCTCGGCTGCAAATCTTCATGTCACTCCATGGGTAGGTCACCCTGATCTCCCATTTCTCTTTCATCCCTTGTGGCACTGACTGGACACTCTGATGCAGACTCCAATTCCATAGTCTTTCCACTAAACTGTTGTTCGACTATCTCTTCTTAAAAACTAACTCCTGTCAGTTATCTAACTGGTTCTATTCCATATTCCTCTAGCTGCAACTCGTTATGGTATGTCTCCTTTGGCATGGCTATCTTTTGGCAGCCACCTTTTGGTTTCAGACTGTCCAACCTATCCTCCAGTGCCTTTAACTGCATCTCCCACTGAGTGAGTAACTCAACTGGGTACTCCCCTTCTGTTGGGACATAATTCAATATCTGTTCCTCCTCCTCCATGACAGTCTTAGCTCGCTGTCCTTCTGTTGCACCTACAACATTTGTGCTAGCCTCTCCTCAGATGCTTGGAAGGAATATCTCAACTCCTCCAATGACTAGAATGCTCCTCTGATCCTTCTCCTCTGTGATGAAATTTTCCAACTTGTCATCATCTTCATTCAGGTGGCTTGCATCTCTGCTTGAATCCTCATATGGATGAGACCTTTCTTCGTCATCCTCTCCATTTGTCAACACCCCTTGTTGACATGAACTCTCAGCTGAGCTCATCTCTTCTCCCTTTCCCACCTGGAAAATCAGGATGTCCCCTCTACCCTCTTGGTAGTTTACGATATCAATTGATCCCTTCTCATTGCCCACTTGGAAACCTATGAAATTCCTCCCAGATCTCTTTCCCTAGCCACTGAGGTTTTTGACATATATCAACCACCTCCTCAACACCTTTTGTTTCTTTTGGGCCATCAACTTTTGAACAGTCCACTTAGTTGTCCTTTTCAAAGGCCAATTGTATCTCCAACGCACCTTTTCTTCCTACTGCATATTGAATGCTAGCGTCTCCATATTTGCTTGGATTTCACTGAGATCCTTGTCTACCACCACTTTACTCTTCTGCGGGAAGACTTCTCCTTGACTGCGCTCATGACCTCCAACGACCACCTTGCTTCACCTACAACCCACATGTCTGTTTACCATCTGTTGCACACCTTGCAACAGTATCCACAAAGTATCTCACTCTGTCTCCCTTGCCTACATAAATCAATTTTGTGCTCTGATACCACTTTTGGTGCAGACCCCACCCCCTTCTCCTCTCCTTTAGGGATACGCGACCTCCCAGTCTAAGATCATTCGAAAAACACCTGAGTCAAATTGACTCTTCGACTCCCTACTAGAACCCGACAAATTCTACCATAGGTCCTTCTTTCTCCAAAGTGCGGGTCCCTTTTAACCCCACGACTCTCTTCTTGTCCCTCTGAAGAAAGTTGGCGGCGACACTTGCTCTCCATGCCAGGACTTTTATATCACGTGCCCTCGGGCTATGTCCTGGGGCTCAACCACAAAATGCGCTTCAGGCTTTGGGCTTTGGCTCTTTCCACGACAGGCAACTCTTACATTCTCGAACTCCAAATTTGGAAAACTCAAATGTGCAAAGATCAATAGTCCTCGTCCCTCATTCTGATCGATGGCTATGATCACTTCGAGGTCTGACCTTTGGGAGTCTCTCGATATCCTTCTCGGATATTTACCGGAGTGTTATTCCTCTAAATCGTGTGGATTGCTTCCACACATCCTTTCCAAATCTAATGGTCTGGATTCAAACCGCTTTTCACGACTTCGCGAAGATATTTGTTTTCTCTTGGCGAACCTTCTAGAGCTCCAACTCCCATATCTCCTAGTCTTTTGCCACCTGTCTCCTCCCGATGATGGACAATTTCATGATCTTAGGGACTTTCGAAAGTCCTCAATCCCCTTGCACACTTAGAGAAATTTTATTCTTGAGACATAGCCGGTTGTTCTTGAACTTCTTCTGCACTCCTTGCATATTTTTGTGCAAACTCTTCTACGACTTTGATCGGATTTAAAACCTTCAAGGTTCCCAGTTCCTCTACGTCCTTCAGTGGAATTTCTTGTGCCCTCCTGGAAACTTAACGCCCTTCCTCTTGAGCTTGTAAGATGAACTTACAATATCCTTGGTGCACTCCTTGCGCTCGACTAATCCTTTCGAAGGCTTCTCCCTTGGCCTATATGGAAGTCTTAAGGTATCTCCTTTCCTTTATCGATGCACTCTTGCAAATCCTTCCTTCCTAAAAGTGTTCAATAACCATGGGGTTCTCTTAAGGATTCCAATAGTTCAGAAAGTGTTTCTCTTGTACACTCTCATACTTTCTCTATGCCCTCCTGGCAGAGTGTTACAGAGTATTCAGTAACTCTGCGTTATGTTTCCTCCTACACAGTATTTCTTTCTAAGGTACCCAACCACCTTGAAATTTCCTCCCGAGTATTTGAATTATCCTGGTGTGCCCTCCTGGCATCTTCTCTTCTGACTCCACTGAGTTCAGACACACACTCCTTGCATTGACTCACAGAGTTTCCACCCTTGGTCATGCACTCCTTACACTTAGCCTAGAGAACCAAACTTAATCCAACACACTCACAGATAGAAAATTGTATCTCTATCCCGTGAGGCGATTTCTAACATACATCTACAACTCAAATGAATACAAATGACATTCACAACAATACATCCCTTACACAGAAATTGATAAACAGGGAAAAACTATTCTTTTCTATTAATGGTGGAATGCCCATTACAATATATGAGTCCTGACTATAACTGAGTCTTGGCTCTCAATTCTCCTATGCATGTCTCATCCTCCTCTATATTGGGAACAATACAAGATTTTTATACAAGAGGGGCTCGATGAGCTTCTCTCCAATCTAAGCGTGTGGTGTCTAATCACTATTCAAAATGCCTGTCTAATGGGCATATTACAATGATGGAACTCTGATCTGAATTGGATGCAAATCACTCCTATCGTCAACCACTTAATGGTGACCTTATCTCCAGCTTATGCGAAGGAAAATTTTTGTCTTTTCCAACCTGTCGGCATTAATTTCCTTGATCATGCTTTATATCTGTGAAGGCAAAATGAGAGGGCGACGCCTATCCCTTCCTTGAATGCACACCACTCGTTCTAATCAATTGGTGTGTGCTGAGGTGGAGAGATGCTCATGCATCATCAATTCTCTTAAACATTTGATTCTTTTAGGCCAACAAGCATTTTTTTGTTTCATTCAAATTTTAGAGGTAATGTTTTGTTCTCTTTTGTGTGTATCACTTATGCTGCAAATATTCCCACTGCTATTTTATAAAATCCTTCATCATTTTCCATGTCTTTCTTATTCAATGAAAGAAAGTCGATTAGACACATAGAATGGTAACAAGAAGGGTTTTCCATGGAACGCAATAAGTCTAAAAAAACTGAAATCCCACAAATTTTCAAAAATCCCTTTCTTGACGAGAAAGGATGCAACCTCTACTAATAACTACAATGCAATAGGACCATGAATCAATTTTTTGAAAGAAGGCATAAAACCATTTTGAACCACGTAAAAATTATGTTGGGATTTATGTCTCCATAAATCCGGGTACGAGAAATAAGTTGGTTCCATATTAAAATCAACATTACTTTCGCTAGGAAAGTCTTGAAATATGTGATAGTAAGCAATAACATAGACCAAATAAGAAGTCATATAATTGTTTTTGGTTTTTCTTAGGCAACCCAGTTGTAATGAAATCTCATTTGAGATGATTCATGCCCAGTCAATCATGGTGTGTTCATGAAAAACAAAGTGGAGAATGTATAAAATGTATTTAGGCATAGAGACCATGGAATCTAGTCTAATTATTCGAGAAAAAATCTAGGAAAACTCTTTGTATGCGTATTTTAGAGAAGTTACCTCGACTTGAGTGGAATTGTTGTCAATTCTCAGGCTAGTGAGATAATTTTTAAGGAGATTTGCTCCTCCTTGGTGTTCCTTGAGAAACTTGTCAAAATTTTCATTCTTAAACAACATAGTGGGATTTGGAAGTCACAATGTTGTGATGAATACTGAGGGGGACAAATAAATTGGTGGCTTCCCTTGGATTTGAATAATTATTTTTTCAGTGTCAAACTTATCAACGCACCAAAGTACCAGTTCTTTGAATTATTCCACCTTAGGTACACACCTAATCAATGATATGCATGAAATCTAAACCTTGTTTATCTCCTTCTCTTCAAAGAGAAGATCCAAATACCACTTATAGGAGTGTGACCATTGGAATTGACGATCTTCTCATCCAAGAGTGTTGAGTGTGTCTCCACAATAAAATTCTTTTAGTTTACTTGACATGTCTTTACACTGATTTCCCTTTTTAAAAATAAATGGCACTCTTGTTGATATAACCTTTTTATAACAATATGGATTAATTATTTATTAAATTTACCATGTATTGCCTTGATTAATGACTGTTATAGCTCTTATTTCAAATTTTCTAGTTTACACAGTTAGATTTTGAATTTATTACAAAGATTTTACGAAATCATCGCCACTTAATAACACTATTTAGGTTCACAAAAGTGATAGCTAATATGGTGGATGGGAAGTAAATGCCATCGATAATGGTGATGTGATTTCCATAAACATGAAAAATGGTTAAGTATGGAAGTGCACAGTGGGGAATGGAAAGTGAAATATGATGAGTGTGGGATTGCAAGATGCGAGACTACGACTATGGAGAGTAAAAAATATGAGGGATTCCTGCATCCACAATGGTGAAATAAACTAAGTATATGAACAAGTCGATTTTGTGGGTTGCATAAGTAGATGAGTCATTTTGGAGGATGTGGGATTGTGGGTTGCGGGACACAAATCTTAGGAAAAAGGTAAATTGAATCGACGGTTGTCTCGCATCTGAATTCAAGAAATTGTGTAACACACCCAACCCCAATTTGGATCACGTTACTGCTAAAACAACCCAACAAAATTTTCTGATACAAAATATGAATGTGGAAATAAAACACATAACATGACATTCAAGTTGATACAATGGTCCATGCTAATTAAAAACGTAAATGAAATTTCTTAACTATGCAAAACAATAACTAAATAAAATACAACAACATTCTACTACATAAATAGAGATTTGAATGCATATTTCTTCTCACAACAAGCAATAGTAACCAAGATAACTCAAAGATTCACAACGACTATATCAACATTTAACATGAATAAACACAAAAAATAAGAAAAATTACCTTAAGAAATATGCAAAATGTTGCAAAGGATGGAAATTCCTCTCAACCGTATACTTTATGTTCCAGTTCTCAACATCAATTCACCCCCGAGATAGGGATATGAATCCATAGGATATGGTGGTCCCTAAGGATGGATAATGTCCCCCTCTCAACAGTCAATTCCCACATCTAATTCCATTCCACCAGCTCTCTTCCCCACAACCTGCACAACCCAAGGGATGGAATCCCCCTTCACTTCTCATAGTTCCTTAGGCCTTTCCACTCCCCTCCAGGGATTCCAACACATATTGGATATGAAATCTACTTGTTGGTGTTTAAGGATAAATCCGTAAGTGCGGACACGAACCGATCTCCCTAGATCCACCTGGATCTAGAACAAAACATGACAGAATATACCGCTTTCCCTAGATCTAAAGTATTGAATGGACAAGAGAAAAAGGATGATGTACTTACGTTATAAAAGCTCTTCTTTATCTCTGTTGTTCCTCGCTCTGCTACGATGCTCTTGCGTCGTCCAATCACAACAAAACAAACCAATCACAACAAAGACATTAATATATTCAAAACCCTAGACTATACATGTGATCAAGGAATCATGTAATAAAGTAGATCTAACTTTATGGGAAAGAAACATATTACTGTATCATATTAAATGTGAAAGAGAGATTACA
>SNQJ01S0205935.1:0-16422 GCA_010110895.2 Picea sitchensis | reverse complement strand
TCGAACTACCTCATTCGTTACCACCTAATAGAAGTATAAGTCATCACATCGATCTTATACCTGGAGACAGTTTACCAAACAAAGTAGCATACAGGTTGACGCCACAAGAGAATGAAGAAGTCAAGAGATAAGTCTGGGACTTAATGGACAAAGGATTGGCTAGAGAGAGCTTGAGTCCATGCCTTGTTCCAACAGTACTCAGCCCAAAGAAAGATGGAGGTTGTAGGATGTGTACAGACTTAAGGGAAATCAATAAGATTACCATTAGATACAGATTTCCATTACCAAGGATGGATGATTTGATGGATTGCTTGAGTGGAACAAAGTTTTTTTCAAAGATTGATTTGAAAAGCGGATATCATCAAATCCGAATGAGAGAAGGTGATGAATGGAAGACAGCATTCAAGATGAATGAGAGGTTGTATGAATGGCTTGTTATGCCATTTGGCTTAACAAATGCGCCCAATACTTTCATGATATTGATTAATGAAGTCCTGAAGGATTTCATAGGAAAATTCGTCATTGTATATCTTGATGATATATTGATTTTCAGCAAAACAGAAGTAGAACACTTGAAGCATTTAGCTACAGTGATGAGGAGATTGAAGTAAGAGAAATTGTTGATAAATATGAAAAAATAGACATTTATGAGGACAAAACTCATTTATTTGGGTTTTGTTATCTTTGCAAATGAGTTGAAGATGGATCCGAAAAAGGTGAATGCAATTAAGAATTGGTCATCGCCGAAAAGTGTGTTTGAAGTTCGAAGCTTCCATGGTTTAGCTAGTTTCTACAGGAAATTCATTCAAAATTTTAGTGGGATTAGCGCACCGATGATGGACATGGTGAAGAAAAGACACAAATCTTTTCACTGGACAGAGGAAGCAGAGAAGAGTTTCAATCTGCTGAAGAAGAAGATCACTGAGCAGCCACTATTGGTGTTGCCAAATTTCATCAAGACGTTCAAGGTCAAGTGTGACGCGAGTGGATATGAAATCGGAGAAGTCTTGAGCCAGGATGACAGGTTGGTTGCATACTTCAGCGAGAAATTGAATGAAGAAAAGGTAAAATACTCAACATATGACAAAGACTTATATGTTGTCATACAAGCGCTAAAGAAATGGAGACATTATTTGGTTCCTAAAGAGTTTGTTCTGTACAGTGATAATCATGCTTTACAATTCGTGACTCAACAGGAGAAGTTGAACCAAAAACATGTTAAATGGGTTGAATACATGCAAAATTTTACTTTTGTAATCAAGCATATTTCTAGAACTGATAACAAATTTGTTGATGCTTTGAGCAAGAAATGTTTGCTTATGCAGGAATTTAGAGTCAAAACTTTGGGTTTTGATAACCTCAAAGAAATGTACAGAGATGAACCAGATTTTAAAGAGGCGTATGAGGCATCTGAGAATCCAATTCTCAGGGACAGAAGCCAATGGATCGAATATATGATCTAGGATGGATTATTATTCAGGGGCAACCAGTTATGTATTCCAAAATGCTCCATGAGGGAGAATTTGTTGAAAGAAAAATACAGTGGAGGATTGGTCGAACATTTCGGTCATGACAAAACGTTCTCAAAGTTGAATGACGCATATTTTTGACCAGGGATGAGGACAAATGTTAAGAAATTTGTGGACAGATGTAGGATTTGTCAGCAGACAAAAGGAAAAAGGAAAAACACAGTGTTATACCAGCCATTACCCATACCAGAGAGGTCGTGGGATGCAATGAGCATGGATTTCATATTGGGACTCCCAAGGACACAAAGAGGTTGTGATTCAATCTTTGTGGTGGTAAACAAATTTTCAAAAATGGCACATTTCATACCATGCCATAAAACCAACGACGCAACTCATATTGTGAACCTGTTTTTCAAAGAAGTCATCAGACTTCACGGTTTGCCAAGAAGTATAGTTTCAGATCGAGATACCAAGTTCGTGGGACATTTCTATAGGACTTTATGGAAGAAGTTGGGGACAAGTTTGTATTTTAGCTCAGTGTATCATCCTCAAAGGGATGGGTATACAAAAGTTGTCAACCGGAGCTTGGGAGATTTGTTGAGGAGCCTAGTGACTGAACACCACAGTCAGTGAGAACACATTTTGCCACAGGTGGAATTTGCTTATAATGATTCACTCAACAGAAGCACATGGCAGAGTCCATTCCAGATTGTATATGGAATGCAGCCAAGGGGAGTTTCTGAAATGAAAAATTTGGAACAAAATGAATTCAAAAGTGCTAGTGTAGAGGATTTTGTAGAAGCGATGAAGGAGTTTCATAGTAGAGTCAAGGAATGATTGCAAAGTTCGGGTCAAGAATATAAGCGCAGAGCAGATCAACACAGGGGAGAACTTCAATTTGAAGTTGGTGATCTGATTCTTGCACATCTGAGGAAGGAAAGGTTTCCAAGAGGAACGTATAACAAATTGAAAATGAAAAAGATCGGACCATGCAAGGTCTTGAAGAAATTTGGGGCAAACGCATATGAGATTGAATTACCCGATGGGATCGGAATTTCACCGATATTCAATATTGCGGAAGAGCTGGAGAAGCAGGAGCAGAGGATGAACAGACAAAGGTTCAATGGACAAAGAAAATGCCTGTAGCTGAAAATCCGCAGATAGAAAGCATAATTGACAAGAGAGACAACAAAAAGACCAGGAGGAAGGAGTATTTTGAATACTTGGTCAAGTGGAAGGGACATCCAGTTGAAGATGCTAGCTGGGAAAATGAAGCAGAAATTCATAAGTATGGACAGACCATGCAAGATCTCATGAACAGGAGTTCATGAAAATTTTCAAGCGAGGAAGTATGATGTAGGAGCATCGTAAGCATCCAGCCAAGCAAGCAACATAAAAGGCGGAAGACAGCTGGAAGACCTCTAGCACACATTTTTGAAATTTTTTTGAATCATTAATGTAATGGTTAAAGGGAAGCATACTTGCATATTGTAAACTAATCATGAGCGATTCACTCTCATCTGTAGAAGGTAGAGGCATTTATGCATAGTTAATGAAAGTAGGTAGGTCTAAATTATAGATTAGATAGTTTAGAGAGAAGGAGGGAAAATGGATATAGACACCCTCATATTTGTATCATTGTATCATTAGAACATTAGCATAGAGCTATAGTAGAGAGATGGAGAGAAGAACCCATGTACAAAAGCTTTGAACTAATACATGAAGCTTTGAATCAGACTCATGGTGTTATGATGTTTTCTGTGTATACATGTTGAATGGTATGCTGATAGTTTTTTTATTCTCTCTGTTATGCATTTACTTTGATACTGAGTTGAATGTATGATTTCATATTAAATGTTTGAAGTCTGAGAGAAGAAAGAGAATGAGTTTCAATTGTTTCTCTTCCTGAGAGAGAATTTCCTGCAAGGAGTGCAGTGAAATGTCCGCAAGGAGTGCGTTGAAAAAGGTTCAGAGTTTATCTCTGGAATCACAGGAGGGATACCGTTGTTCTCCTTCCAACAGAAGTGAAAGTGAAGCACAAGAGTCGTGCAAGGCGTGCCCAGACTAGCTGAGTTCTTAGGAGTTATTAACTAAGGTGGAAGAGAGAAAGATTGTTGTCGCAGAAGGTGCACAGAGTCGAGAGTTCAAATACGCAGAAGTATTTGAAGGTCTACCGCAAGGAGTGCAAGAAGACTCCCTTTTTTTAGGCTTGAATTTACCAAAGAAAGCTCAGAAGGGGTAGCGCCTTTGAAGTGTTCGAAGGAAGGTAGGAAGTGGAATCTTCGTGTAGGAGGTTAAATTCGGGTGAAGGAACATTGGTTCGTTCCATAGAGATTTTTGAGGGGAGAATCGAACGGCCAAAATTCTCACTGGAGAACTCACAAAATAGCGAGGACCGTAGGATCTAGGAGAGCTGCAGGGAAGATAGTCATTGGACGAATCCATCCTTCGAGAGGTAGGATCTAATGTGGACCGTTGATAGTGACTGTTGTATGGCCGAGATAATTTCGACATTTCGGGGGTTGTAAGTCCGAAGTGTGGACGAAGCCCTTGGTCGTTTGAATTCCCAAAGCGCAAATTGGATTGTCATGTGTAAAGGTGAGGAGCAGAATTTTCGGCGTTTCGGAATTTCGGAGTTCGACATTTTGGGGGACCTGATCAGAAGGAGTCAGGCCTAGTAGAGCAGAAATCCCAAAGTCGTGAGTTTCGACAAAAATTGATGTGAATTTCTGGATTTCGGTAATTCAGGATTTGGAATACCGGAAGTCCTGATGACAAGGAGCCCGAGGCCTTTGTATTGAAAAACCCGGAGTTGTGAAAGCAGGAAAATCCATGAAGTGGCATTTCGAGGATCAGGGTTTCGGCATGCCCATTGACAAGTGTTTTGGGATCGAGAGTTTCAAATTCCCGATACCAGGAAGCCCAAAATAGCGTGAACCATTGGATCTTAAGGAAGGTTATCAGTCGTTGATTCCATAGAAGGCATCGCTTCAGAATTCGAGGTTTCGAAGTGATAAGGGAGCGAAAGTCGAAGACTGATTCAAGTTCCGAAAGTCGGGAAAGGTGACAAGTGGCAAGAATCCACGTTAGAGACTGAGGACAGCTGAGAGGACATGTGAAGAGTTTTCGTCAATAGTCAGAGTCAGAATCCGTTGATTGTTTCTGGGTTTGGAGGTTGGAGAGTCAGGAAACCTCATGTCAGGATTCACGAAATCGCGAAGTCTGAAACCCCGAAAAGGTGTAAAACCCGTTGAGGAGCCAAAAAATGATGAACATGTCGAGATTCGGTAATTCGACACTTTAGGAGACAAGAGATCAGGGTTCCCTATTCTTGAATTCCCGAAGTCATGAAACGCGATATAGAAGCAGAGGAGGACGTGGCCAAAGACTTCGACGTTTCGACATTTCAGGTTTCGGTAGGTGGAAGGGCCGAGAACCTCGACAACAGGGATCAAGAAATCGTGAAACCTGAAGTCCTTTGTGGCTTGAACAAAGGGGTTGATTTACCCTCGGTGTGGTTGTAGTGAAGATCTTGAGCGGATCTTATCCCGAGGGCAGGGGGTCTATGACATCCTGCCTAAAAACAAAAAAAAAACTTGCACTTGTCGCTTCGTTGGGAGTCGTAACGGCGGGGTCGTTACATATATATTTATAAAATAACAAACTGGATATGAACAAAGTACATTCATCCAATCCATAGGCTTTATATTCATTTGTATCAACGGCAAGCCACCCGTGAGCTAAGGCTATGATTCCACAAGGAGATTTGTCCCTCTTGGTTGTCCACTCTCCACATTCAGTAACCCATTACCCAGGTTCTACTCCAACAATTGTTCCAATTTACCATCTCTCTTCCCCACAACTTTTAAAACCCAATGAATGTACCTCGTTCTCTGACCAGTCCCTCGAGCTATACCATTTATTTATTAGGGCTTCCAATTCACTCAATTGACCAAGAATCTATTATCTGGAGACTATATTAACTGTTACATGCTCTAGGAGTGTTCACAATATCTTTCACAAGGCTCTTGAGACATTTCTTCAACATGAAAATACATCATGTCATGCTCATAGGCTGATTTATAGAAATGCATCCCTCTTTATTAGCATAAACACATCTAAACAATGGTTGTCTTCAAGAACAACATGGACGATGTTCTTCCCAACACTCATCTCTCCTCTTTCTGCCCAAAAACAACATGTAAAAATTGTCCTCCTTTCCTACTTGAATTTTCTTCTTCCCCCATGCTTTCTTGACTCACACTCTTCCCAAGGATTATTTTACTTCAACTCCATGCTCCCAATAACTATGATATGTGACTTTTCACACCCACCCTCTTACATGAATTCAACAATTGAGTGTATAAAAATTCAATGGGAGGATTACATTATAAATATACATCAACTTAAGAAATGTCATGGGTTTCCCTTCGATCCCTATTTTATCCCCCCTCTCTTGTGGAATCATAGCCCGCCTTCATTTCCATCCCTCTCATATTATAACCAACAATTATTAGTTTATTAATTCTTTTGATGTACATAAGATACAATTCGACCCTCAACCACATTAATCAATATGGGATATTTTCCCCAATCATATCTACTCACCATCCTAAATAAAATTTATACAATTATAGTATAATTTGTGGGGATTAAAACGAGCGATGTTACAAGGGTGCGAAGTTTGAATGGACATAAGATTGTGAAGAAAATTTTCTTCATTTGAAATATTTGTTGACATGTTTACCAATACTAAATATTGTTGATCCAAGTAAATATTTTGTGGTGTGCATTGATGCTTATGAATAATGACTTGGTGGTGTCCTTACTTAAAATGGTCATGTGGTTTGTTATGAGTACAAAAAACTTAAGGAGCATGAAAGGAACTATTCCATGAAAACTTTGGAGTGGACAACCATTATTCATGCATTAAATATGTGGAGACATTAACTCATGGGTAGAAAATTTTAGTTGAGGACAAACCATTATGGTCTTAAGCATTTATTTGAGAAGTCAATTGTAATATCCCTCTTTTATTGAATATTTTAATATTTTAATTTGGATTATATTATATTGAGAAAGTTTTTGAGATAAAAAGACTTAGGATAAAAGTATATCATCATAAATATTTATGATGAGGAATGTTTTTGTAAATATTATTTTTAATGTATTTTATTTATCTAGAGACTAATTGAATAGAAAATATGATTATAATGGAGTAAATCACTATTCCATGGGAGGGTGAAAAGGGATAAAAACCACTAGAGTAAATATTGTCCACCAGGACAAGTGTAAACCTACTGCAAAAGATGTTTGATGTGAGGGAACAAGATAGCACAAATTTAGGAGAGGAAGATACCCTAGGGTTAGGGATGAGAATAAATTGGAAAGAAAATACCTAGGAAAGATATTATTCTCTTGGTAATACAAGGAAATACAAGTATAGAGGCAAGACATTGTTGAGTACTTGTGGAATAACGGTTTTGGCTCGGGGTGACAAGAGCAAGTGATTTGGTTGTTTTGATCTATTGATAGGTGGAACTGGTTTTCTATTCAACTAGTTTCTATATTTGAAACAGGTTCTGATATCTGAATTTATTATCTATTATTCTTTCCTACTAAATGCTAAAAATTTATTCTTCATCTTTATTATTCTTTTATTTGAACTTATTATTATTATTTTCTAGTAAATATTACTAAAATAATTACAGTGTGATGGCAGTACTATAGATATGGGAAATTGTAAGGAATTAAATAGTAAAAAAATATTGTAGCGGTAGAACATATCTTTTATGTGATTGATTGTTTTGAAAATTTGGTAGACATGAAGAATTTATAAAATATCATTGCAGAAGAAAACTTACAGAGGATTTTATCCTTTCTTTATGTATATATATATATACCTGCAGTAGGAATAAAAGATTTAAGTTTACGTTTTAACTCTGGTTTAAACTTTGGACTACTTGTTTAATTGCTAAAGTTACAAGACAGCTTTCTTTCGGTAATATAATCTTGTAAATAAAATAATGAGCTCTACTTGCAGATGTATATATCTATCTATACAACATCAGTTAGATATTTGTGCTTATATATATATTTTTTTTCTGCGTAAAGAATTGCGACAATGTAAGCATGGTAAACAGAGATAGTGCATCTACATAAAGAAATAGCTTTATATATATATAATATCTGTTTGTATTCATTACAAAGTATAAGATGTGACAAGAATAATAGATATAAATAAAAACCCATTGAATAGTTACAGCTAGGGTTTAATTTCAATATTAAAAAGAATAGGGTTTAACAACCGGAGTATCTCTAGCATGTTGGATTCTAAATTCGCGACCCCTTTGTCAAGTCATAAATATTAAAATCCAAAATGGTATCAACTGTAATAAAAACCCTTGACTCTACGCTATAGTTGATATGGGTATTATCTCATTGATTCATAAACGTGTTAACAAAGATATTAACGGCCTCAAGTCATGAAACTGTGAGCTTGTATATACAAATTTAAGCATTAATATTTGAGAAGTAAATCATGACGTATGTAAATCTTGACATGTTCCAAACATCTATGTGAATAACAATTCTTGGCTTGGAATATGAAGCAAAATATACAAGATTGTCTATTGTTTGGATAGGAGCCAAACCCATGCAATCTCTAGTATCTCCTTGCAAGAACCATAAGGAAAAAATTGTCAGTAATGTGTTTGATATCTCCTTGCAAGAACCATAAGGAAAAAATTGTCAGTAATGTGTTTGACAATCTCTAGTATCTCCATGCAATCTGGGTACATGGTTTGTCATGTTGATTTTGTAACAAATAACATTTTGGATTATCTACAACATTTGTTGCGTAAAAAGTTCAGTATTCACGTAAAGAGAATCAACCTTGAATGATCTCTGCAAGTCAAGTACATATTGAAACAACCAAAGATCAATATGAGCGTAGGGTCAAAGAACTTGGGTTTTAACCACAATGAAAGTTTTAATAAGAGCTACCACAAAAGGGATAACAGCTCATTACTTGGAATTCATTAGAGAAGGCCTAAGCCGACCCTTCCATTCGTTTATATCTTCCATAAGCTACAGTAAAACAATTATAAATCATAAGAAAACATTACAGTGCAAAGGGACATAACTTGTTAACTTCTGATTGAATACAATACAAGCCATGAATAGAGCTTAACATATCCTATCGTAGTGGTAAACATTTATAGTCTTAAACAACATGACTGTGTTAACCAAAACCGTGGTGGTTGAGACAGAGCGCGAAGGTGTTCCTCCATAGCCTCTGTACCAATGAGTTGCTGAATGAAATCACATCCAAGTCGTATTGATGAGAAGAAGTGTTGAAGGATGAGGTACTCTCAGTAAGCATTATAATTCTTAGTACGTCGTAACATTCACTTCATTTGAGGAAGACATTGTGGTGATCCAACTAGACTTCACTGGAAGTCCTATTAATGACCAATGATTTTGAAACAATGAGTTCTATTGCATGTGTGACAAGTAAGTCACCTACTCAAACCATAGGTATGAAGATAGGTCACTGGGATATCTTGGATCTAACGTCAAATTGATGAGAGGTCAAATCATCTGATTGTGACCTGTAACTTGCATCAATGCATCAAATGTATAGATTAAGAGTCAATACATTTCCACGATTTCATTATAAGCTTCATACTTATGGTATAGTATGGGTGGTTAGGTCTTAACAAAGTTAATAGGTTTATATATATATATATATATATCAATTGCACTATAGTTAAGAGACAAACATATAATATAATATGGGTTAATCTTATAACTTGTTAAATAAAATCCTAGGAGTAGGCTTCCTCATTTGGTATTATAGTAGCCTATAAATTGGTTGGGAGAATTATAATGGAAAAACATAATCCATTTAATTAAAAAAGTATTGTATATTAGGAAGTTAACGAATATACAAAATAGCCCATGAGAAATAATTATGGGACAAATTATTATAATCACAAGTAAGATTTGGATATAAACTGAGAAAAAATAAGTGGACAAAATAAGATATATTTGAAAGAGGAACTTTGTGAAAAAATAATCCTGAAATGTTGAATTCAAAGTAGTTTTATCAGTTGAAGGCAAGAGTCTCGTCATGTCCTCATAGTATTGGTTATTTGACAAAAGTAAATAAATGCATAAGATAAGTAATATCATGGATAGAGTGTGTATGCATGAATATATATCTATATATATATATATATCTATATATATCTCTCTCTATATATATAATATGTTAAATTATTTATCAAAATTGAAAAAAGAAATAGTGAATGGGAAATATGAAAAATATTATTAGAGCATGGTTCAAACATTAGAGATTTATGGGTTCAAAGTAAAACAAAAGTTTAGATTATGATATATTTATACATACACTCATAATTATTTGTTTAAAAAATAAGAAATGAAGATAATCATATTTTTCACATATAAGATCAGGATCAAGTAAAACAAGTGTCATGGCTTATGATGTTAGAAAATCAATGCCTAATGGTCCACAAATGTATGTGGAGCTGAATAATGAGAAGCCAACTTGTTAGGACTATTGGAAATTGTACATAGCATAAGGGAAGAATTACAGAGCATCAAAGAAGACAATGAAAAATTACTCAAGGCTAGTAAAGAACACGAAGAATTGAATGGGATCCTACTAAAAAATATGACTGAAATGAAATGGAATAGAAATGTAGGACAAACCTAAAACAATGCTAAAAAGGAATTTTCAAATGAAGAGTCACACAAGCATAAAGAACAACCAGTACATAGTGATAAAATAGAGCGATTTGAAGGTAGTAGTGAGGATAACTTTGAAAGTAGTACCTTACAAAAGATTGTACCCAAAAAAACAAGAAAAGAAAGTGGCATGGTAACAAAGTACTTTGGTGAGTTTAAGAATATTAGACCACCTAGTTTCAATGGAGAATTTGAAGAAGGAGAAAAATCTTGGCTTATAAACATGGACAATTATTTTCAAATTTACAACTATTCAGGAATCTGAGGCCTAGGTTGGCCCTATACCAACTAAATGGTAACGTTGTTATTTGGTGGCACGGGACTAAATAAGTGAACAAGGTTATAAGTAGTGAACTGAATTGGGAAATATTCAAAAAGTATTTTAAATAGAAGTATTTAACAAAAAGATACTATGACAAAAAAGTCAAGGAATTTCATGATCTCAAATTAGGACACATGACTATTGAGTACTTTTTCAATAGGTTTGTAAATTTAATGAGATATGTACCCTACCTTGGAGAAGAAAAGGAAAAGGCTCAACAATTTATGAGTTTTTTTCCTCAATCATATAAGGATAAAATCGAGTTCCTTAATCCTAAGACTATGGATGAAGTAATAAGGAATGATAAGTTGTGCTTCACTCAAATCAAATAGAGGTATGAAAATGCAAAAATATGGCATACGAGGAATAGGGACACGTTTGATCCTAGGAAGAAGTAGTTTAAACATCCAAGAACAACATCAAATAGCGTACCAGTTAGGAGAAATAGATTAAGTGGAAAAGAAACTGTATCATCTTAGAATAGTAGCAAACATGTAGATTTGGTAAATAAGATAGTTAGGCCACCATTATAGTGTTGGGGTTGTAAAGAAACTCATTTGTATTGAGACTATCCTAAAAAAAAATTAGAAATATGGTAGTACACAACATCCAGGAAGCATCAACAGTAAATGACATGGCTATATGCATTCACAATATCAATGCTGTTCTGGAAAATCGATAGATTGATCATCAATATTCCATGGTGGAGATAGAATATATTATTAAACATAACCCTATGTCTATTTTAATAGATCTCGGTGCAATTTTAAGTTATGTATCACCTGCAATAGTAGAAGGTTGTAAAATGGATAGAACCAAACACAAGAAGTCTTGGCTAGTCCAGTTAGCCAATAGAACAAAGTGTAAGGTGATTGAATTTGTGAAGGATTGTTCAACAAGTATGGATTAAATTAAGACCAAGTTATATCTAAACATCCTACGTCTAGGGTCCTATCATTTACTCATAGGAATAGATTAGTTAGAAAAACATTCAGTGGTGGTAAATTGTAGAGAAAAAACTTTCAAATGTTTAGATGACTTTGGAAATGGTAAGACACTGAAAGGAATACTACGAGGTGTGAGACAAATCTAAGTATTACAACTAAAATGAGATGCAATGGAAGTCTATGAAATTTATGTTGTGCATGTATCTAGTAGTGTTGAGAAAGTGAATAAAAATATGTTAATTGAAGACCCAACGTTAAAAGAATTTCAGGATGTATTCCGAGAATAAATTCTAGGATTACCTCCTACAAGAGACATAGATTTCACTATATATTCAAATCCTAGATCTGCATTTGTTTATAATCCCCTTTATCGGACAAGTACTCCAAAATTGACCGAACTTAAAAAAATTCTCCAAGAGATGATGGATACATAGTATATCGGACCTAGTGTGTCTCCATGGGGAGACTCAATTTTGTTTGTTAAAAAGAAAGATCGAACTTTCATATAGTGCATTGATTATAGACAACTTAAAAAAATGATGATTAACAAAAAATATCCTTTACCCTGCATTGATGACTTGTTTGATCAAGTAGGCATAGCTGAGATCTTTTCAAAGATAGATTTAAGATCAGGCTGCCATCATGTTAGGATTAAAGAGGAAGACATATGTAAAACAAATTTTCAAACAATATATGGAAATTATGAGTTTGTATTTGTACCTTTTGGCTTAACAAATGCACCTGCTACATTCATTTGTCTAATGAACAATGTACTAAGGAAATATTTAGACAAGTTTGTGATTTTTTTCATCGATGACATATTTATTTATTCAAAGAATAAAGAGGAACATGAAGAACACTTAAGATGGGTTCTACAAACACTTAGAGAGCATCAATTGTATGCCAAGTTCAGTAAACATGAATTTTGTCATGATAAAGTGTAGTATTTGGGACATGTATTCTCAGGAGAAGGGATTTTAGTTGACTCAAAGAAGGTCAAAGAAATTCTAGATTGGTGAATACCAAAAGATCTGCCAGTTGTCTGGTCTTTTATGGGAATCACATGATATTATCGTAGGTTCATAGAAGTTTTTTCAAAACTTTCCTACTCGATAAGATCTTTGTAGGAAAAGGGAATCATATTTAAGTGGACTGAAAAATTTCAGGAGGGTTTCAAAAGGTTAAAAGAATTGTTTTCAACAACACATATCCTAAGGATAGCAGATCCACATAAGGACTTTGCATTTTGTATCGATGAATCACTAGAGGGTTTAGGAGATGCATTGCTACAAGATGACTATGAAATCACCTATGAGTCATGTAAACTAAAACCTCATGAAAGTAATTATGCAACACACGACCTCGAATTGACTGCTATAGTGCATTCATTAAAGATGTGGTGACACTACCTATTGGGTAGAAGGTTCCTGATAGAAACTAATAATATTAGCCTTAATTATTTCTTTGAACAACAGAATTTAAATGCACGACAAGCTATATGTTTATCTTTCCTTAGAGAATATAATTTTGAAATAAAAAATATTAAATAAAAATAAAACAAAATAGAAGATGCACTTAGCAAGAAATTAAATGCATTTTTTGCAATAATGTATAATATTATCTGAAAGAGATAATTAAATCATCAACAGAAAGTGATGAAGATTACAAAAAATTACGAGAAAAATTTCATAATGATGAGTCTATAGGGGATGAATCAAAATTTAGTTGTAATCAAGAGGGTCTAGTACAATACAAAGGCATAATTTACATCCCAAACAACACAAAATTGAGAAACTTGATTTTAGTTGAAGTACATAAGAAATCGTATCCAAGACACCCTGGTTACCAAAATACCATAACAACATTGAAGAAAGAGTATATCTGACCTAGAATGAAAACACAAGTGGTTGAATACCTGGCTAGATTCCTAGAGTGCCAGCAAGTTAAAGTTGATCACCATCACCCAACAAGATTATTGTAGCCTATACCCATTCCTGAGTGGAAATGGGAAGTGATTAGTATGGAGTTTATTACAGGACTACCTACAACTAAGAAGCACAATGAATCAATAATGGTGGTAGTGGATAAACACACCAAAGCTACACATTTTATCCTGGTAAAATCTACTCATAAGACCATAAACATTGCAAATATTTTCATGAAATAAGTTTTTCAAATTGCATGGTTTACCCAAAACTATCATTTCATACACGGATGTGAAGTTCACTTCGAATTTTTGGAAAAAAGTGTTGAGTGGTTTAGACACCCAACTGAATTTTAGTACCGCATATCATCCTCAGATTCATGTTCAGACAGAAAGGACTAACCAATTTATATATGATATATTAATATGTACGTAATGGAATACCCCACAAAGTGGGAATATCACCTTCACTTTGTTGAGTTTGCATACAACAATGGTTATCAGACATCATTAAAAATGAGTCCCTTTGAATCATTGTAGGGAAGGAAGTGTCAAACACCTATTAGTTGGGACAATCTAGTTGATATAATTATTTTGGGTCCATAGATGTAAACTAAATCGAAACTATTATTCAAAAAGAAAATCATAATCTAAAAAGTGCTCATGACATAAAAAAGATTTTCACGGATTTAAAAAGCGTACATGCAGAATAAAATGTGTGAGATTGTGTCTATCTAAATATTAAACCCATAAACAATTCATTCAAGTTGGGAAAGAGTTCCAATTTATCACCACGATATTGTGGGCCATTTGAAGTGCTTTCCAGAGTAGGGCCAGTGGCCTATCAACTAACACTACCATCTAATTTAAAAGTACACAATGCATTTCATGTTTCATTATTAAACAAATACGTACATGATGTAACTCATATTTTAAATTGGAATGTGACTCAGGTGGAACCAAAAGGTGAGTTCCAGGTGGAACCGTTATGCATTCTCGAAAAAAAGGAAACTTAAAGTGCAATGGAGATGTCGTCTAGGTTAAAGTGTAGTGGAGGCACTTTAGTCCTGAGGAAGCCACTTGGGAAATGGAATAAGCCCTAAGTAAGGCTAGTCAATTCTTGTTCCATAGATGAGATGCTCATTTGGAAAAGCCAAGGACAATGTTCAGTTCAAGGAGAGAAGGATGTAATATCCCTCTATTATTGATTATTTTAATATTTTTAATTGGATTATATTATATTGAGAAAGTTTTTGAGAGAAAAATACTTATGATAAAAGTATATCATCAATAATATTTATCATGAGGAATATTTTTGTAAATATTATTTTTAATATATTTTATTAATCTAGAGACTAATTGAATATAAAATCCAGTTATAAAGGAGTAAATCATTATTCCATTGGAGGGTGAAAATGGATAAAAAACACCAAAGTAAATATTGTCCAGGAGGAGAAGTGTAAACCTACTCCCAAAGATGTGGGATGTGAGGGAAAAATCCAACACAAAGTTATGCCAAAAATATTCCCTAGGGTTAGGGATGAGGCTAACTTGGAAAGAAAATACCTAGGCAAGATATTATTCTCCTCAGAATATAAGGAAAGACAAGTATAGAGGAGGCAAGAGATTGTTGAGTACTTGTGTTGAGAATTTGAGTTTGATGGTTCTGAGAAAGAGTCAAACTATGAAGTTATATGGAGAAGTGTAATATACCAAATATAAAAAGTATGTAGAACATAAATAAAATGCTAGAAATGGCAGAATAACAACAATATAACCGGAATAATCACCACAATAACACTGAAATGATATAAGAATAACAACAGAAATAACACTTTGATTCTGAAAGCAATGTTACGGGCCTCTTCGAGGGGGAAACCTCCAGTCTAGCAGAGCTCTATTACAATAATCTCCAAGCTAGGGTTCTCATACCCTCAACTCCTATTTATAATAAATATGTCTATCAAAAGAAGAATCTAGAGGAAGATCCTTCTAGAAGTGGAAGCTTCTATTAGGTCTTCTTACATTCGACTTATTCTATTTTATTTCAAGGCCTTATTAATATTGACCTTTATTACATATGAATATATTTTTCTACCTATGTGCGGGTTAGGACCCTAACATGTCCTCCCCCTTAAAAACAACCTTGTCCTCAAGACTTGAGATGTAGAAATTGTTGCAGAATGGTAGTTGGTTCCCAAGTGGAATCTGCTGGAGTTGTATCTTTCCACTAGATTAACACTTCCTTGATGGTTCTTTTATGTAGGTGACGCTTCCGTTGGTCCAAAACTACTTGTGCTTGTAGCCAAATGGATCCTTCTTCAACTAGCTTGGGAAGATTGGTTTGAATTTGGCACATAGTTCTGATCACCTTCTTTAAACAGGAAACATGAAAAACAGGATGTAGCTTCGAATGACTGAGAAAAGATAATTGATAGGCCACTTATATCACATGCTTGAGAACTATATAAGGACCATAAAATTTGGGTGCTAGCTTCTGACAATGCTCGACCTTGAGGGAATTTTGCTTGTAAGGTTGCAGGCGAAGAAACACTTGATCCCTTTCTTCAAATTAATATTTAGAGTGACCTTGATCTGCTTGTTGCTTCATGTAATTCTCTGCCATGACCAAATTCTCTTTTAGGGTATGGAGAATAGCCTCTCAAACTATAAGTGTTTGGTCAACCACCTGGACCTTCGAGACACCAGGTAAGTATGAGAGAACTGAAGGTGGATTCTATCCATATATCGCTTCAAAAGGAGTCATGAGTGTAGTTGTATGGTATGAAGTGTTGTACCACCATTCAGCTAGGGGTAACCATTGAGCCCACTGATTTTTCTTTTCCGAGATAAAACACCTCAAATATGTTTCCAAACACTTGTTGACAACTTGTGTTTGACCATCAGTCTAAATATGATAAGTTGCACTGAGATGCAATTGGGTGCCTTGTAGCTTGAACAGTTCTTGCCAAAAATTGCTTGTGAAAG
>SNQJ01S0205933.1:0-16422 GCA_010110895.2 Picea sitchensis | reverse complement strand
CAAGAACACAAGAAGTATCCTGGGAAACCGCCTTCTCAACAAGGGATGAAAACCCGGTAAAATCTTTTGTTATATTCCTCAAGAGAGAAAGACATTCACCACCAAGATAAAACCTAGCACACAAGGGTGCTCAAACCCTAGAAGACTAGTGCCCAAGAGAGGTGCACGCTTAGAAGGTGTGCTTGCTGAAATTTCAAACTCACTTGAAGATATGATTCCTCAATGGGGGTAGTTTACTTATGCTATCTGAACACAGTCCTTGAAGTGTCTATTGCTTTGCATATATACACACAGGAGGCGTGGAGGAAATCTTCAATCCACTCGGTGTCCTTGGGGGAAAATGAGAGTTAAGGTATTGTCACATAATCCTCAACTCCCTCAGATCTGAAGCACTCCCTAGCAAAGCCAGGGGTAGTCCCTAATAAATATATTAAGGCTTGAACTAAACTAAAGTCTGAGAGAAATAAATCGAATTTATTTAACTTAATCCTTGACATAAAGTGAAAATACCTGATCAATTATTCCTGCGATAAATATATCAAACATATACTTGCATAAGGATACTTAAGGAAACAATTGTTAGATGCAAGTAAAATCAAATTGCTTCAAGTAAATAATTGAAAAGTAAATGAAACATATGGCTTTGCAAAGTGTGTAGATGAGACAAGTGCCTTAAAGGTAATCGTGGGTAGTGTAGATGGGTGTATTTTAATTAGGTAAATTGATGTTGAGTTAATGAGGGTATGTGGCCTCTTTGGAGGCTGAAATATGTTTGGAAACTTGTGGAGAGCTTACGGAAACCAAGGTCTCTGATGAGAATTCACTAAAAGTGTTGAATAATGTCCAGCAGGGTGGAAACCAAGTCACCGAGAGGGCCCTTACTTCTGGAATCAATTTTGAGGCGTTTACCACATTAGCTAACTACTTGAGATTTCCCTAATTATTCCTATCTGTGACCCGGCTGGTGTATGAAACACTCCCAACGGTCGGGGACTTCTTCATGGCCCGGAAGAATTGAGAACCACTACTTGAGTGGAGTTGTTTATTTTAAACAAGTAAGCAAATATTGAAATTGAAATGTTTTTCTAATTACTAATGTCTTCACTAACCAACCTCTTTCGAGGAGCTGAGGAAACGGTTTATTTCAATCCAAATTGATAGAATTGCATGAAATTGAAGCTAACTAGCAATTAATATTCTACTTTGCAAAAAGGAGAAATCTAATCTAGATTGTGGTTTGTTTTAACTTTAGAGTTGATTGTGAACTTGTTAGAGCACTTAAATCAAAAGGACAAAAGAAGCAAGCTAAGACAAAGATCCCAAACACAACCTGCAGCCCACAGGGGAAAAGCAAAGTGAAACCTCCTTTGGCTCATTGATTTTATTATCTCGGTTACAATTGCTCTTTGAAGAGTCTTGAGATCTCTTTAAATGAGAGATATGGACCCTTATATATGGATGGAAGAAAATTTTGTTTTTACAATAGTTTCCACCAATATAGGGTCACTTTCAGGGTCTTAGGCACTTCAAATCTTTGAATTTTGGGTAGAGTATCCTCTTGTCTTCGCAACAACCTGCACAAATCAACAAACAAAGATAGCGAAAGATGGCCAAAAAACACTTTAAGAGTGTCTTTGGTTATTAGTGTATAAAGCTCAAATCTTCTAATTAAATTCCTATGATAAACTAGCAAAACTTCAAGTTAAAAACTAGTTAAGAAAGAGCCTTTTCCTACTGATATTCTTTGATGTCCTAAAATAGAAAATAAAGACAATAAGACTTGCTCAAAATTTGATATTTAAACCCTTTAAAATAAACTATCTTTATCCTTAAAAATTTCATGAAAGAGGTTAAAGATAGTAAGATTATAACTAGAATATGAATCTAATCTACTTGCATTTAGTTTGCAAAAGAAAGATAACTTGTAGTGCTTCTTTAAATTGAAATCTTACTTTGCAAATAAAAATAACCCAACAGAAAATTTTAGCTTTTGATTTGAGAAAGAGATGAGAAAGAAAAAGTTCCTTAAACCCATGAAAATACTTGGGCAAAAGCAGGGTCTTCTTGGCATTGGTGTCCTTCAAGATTTGGAGAAAGTAGGAGCAAACAAGCTCATCCAATCCTCCAGTAGGATCTCCTAACCTTCACAAAAGAAAGAAAGAAAGAAAAGAAGAAAGAAAGAAGCACTGAAAAAGGCTTGTTAGATCTTGGTGGTACCTACAAAGAAACTCAATGGCACATTAGTTAACCAAAACATAAAATGCACAATTAAATCTCTAAAATAGATAATCAATGGGAAATAGAAATCAAACCAGATTTACAATCCTATCATTTATGAGTAATAGTACTCCTTACAAAGGCCAAATTCAACAAACTGCATAAACAAATGAAATAAAATAATATCTCCTCATAAAATTGCACTTGACAATAAGCAACCACAAATAGATCCACACCAAATTAGCCTCAAAAGCCTTCTTTATTCAATTCAATGGCCAGTAGTACAAATGATCTTACAATACAATAGCAATCCTTCCCACAGCTTTAACTAGCTTACATAGTGGGATGATGCTCTTATTTATAGTAAGAGGGGTGCACTTCCCAAAGCAAACTCGTGTGCCATGTGTGAGGGGCGCATCTCTTGAGTGAGGACACATGGGAGAGGAGAGAGGTGAGTTGTTGCCTTCTCTATATGCCAAGTGTTATGTGGGCTGCCACATTGCAGCTGTTAGGTGAAGGAGAGGGTGAGTCAGATATTTGGGAGAGGATCTCCCTTGGAGAATGCACCACCTCAAGGGAGAGGTTCGCACCTCAGCACGATCATTATACTATTCCCACATACATGCCATAAACCAAGCCTTTGACCCATAGACATCATCCTATGGGTGCCACTGCTTGCCTTTTGAGGCTTTATTTTGTCTCCAAACATGTCACACTCATGTTTCTACGATTTTTGTCCTTTGCTGATTTTATTTGATTTATTTTGACTTTTTGGGATTTTGAGTAAAATTGAATTTTAAGTGATTAAAATCACTAATTTTACTCAACCAAATGGGTATAGGTAATATGGGGCTCTAGGTCTAAAATAGAGCACCCCGTGGCATATTAAGTCCCCTAATACCACTTTTAATACATCTTTTATTTTTAATTAAAATTTCCATTTTGCAGAAAATTTTTAATTAACTTAGAAAAAAATTAAAAAAACTAAAAGGGGGACTTAGCACATTTCCATAAGACTCTAGGAGTATGTTTTGCATGAGTAATATACATTAGACACTAGGCTTAGATCCATGCTCGCCTAACCATGGATATATACTCCAGCTTTGGAGGGATTTAGTGAAAAAACTCATAAATTATAAATTGCTTAGAAAGCGACAAATATAATGAATAAGTAAAAAACACTCTAGAGTAACAACTCATGCCTAAGGCGAAGGTGGCTAAGACCTTTTACAAGTTCATCACATGCAGCATCTCTTATTACAATTTTTATAGAGTATGAAAAGAAGTTGGTCTTTATTGTGGGATGAACTTCGAACTCTGAACTTTGAACAATAAATGTTCAAACTTTGGCTGACTGTTGGAAGTCCATCCTAGTGCAGCTTTGATGGATAACATGCACAGGCGGAACCTCTCTAAATCACATTATAATTAATATTAACAGATTAATTATCCTTTTACATTTATTACTAATCCCATTAAGGTGGGAGACCGTTACCGTACCCTTTACATTACAATTAGGGTTACAGCGATTGACTCTTGAACAATATAACCAGGGATCACATTACACCCACTAGTGCTCATCCGCAGGGGCACATCCATGAGGATGTCCATATCTCTGGCTCAATGCATTACACAGAATAACCGGTTCTTCACACGTTCACTTGTTCTAGATCCTGAGGCACCTCCACTCATGAGGTCTTCTTTCCCCACCGCATCACAGGAGTATCATTTGGAGTTTTTCTCAACTCTCTGTCAGGAGGAGGCTAATACATCATCTTCATTTGCTGTTCTCATGGCGTTACCCGGCACTTTGAGTTTCACACGTTCACCTTGTGCTCAATACGAACGCGTCGAACTCGTGAGATCGCCTTTCCCACGAGATAATCATCTTGAGTTCTTCTCAACTCTGAATGAAGGAGGTCATCTCGTTGAGCCTACTGTCTCAAATAGAAACCACATACCCTTCTTAGGGGTTTTCTCGAGTTTGTAAGTTGGAGAAAGTCTCTGAGTTGCAATGATCCACATCTCACAGTTTGTAAGTTGGAGAATGTCTCACATAGCTTCTATTATCATCAACTGATGGGGCATTTGATTGGATCACCGATGTATTTGGTTAACACTAGACTGAATATGCTATCGCGATTGAATGTGCTTAAGCCAATTCATGGGAGATCAGCAAACCTGAGACTCGCGGATAGCAGCAAAACATGTATTGAGATACCCTCCTGAGAGCCTTGTTGGAATGCTTTGAATATGTCTCAGTCTTAGACTTGAGCTTAGAGGGATATGTCGATCACCGATTAAGTGAAGTCACGGTGGACGAGGAAGAGCACCTACGGTTGTTGCTTTACCTTAGGGTGCGCCATGGTTTTCCTAGTCGCGGCGAGAGCAATTTCTGTGACATTGAGTACCCTTGGTACATAGCATTGAGAGTGTGGCGGTCTGCGGCCGATGCAATGTATGAAGCTTTCGATAGATTTATTTGATCATGAGATGGATCCTACTACTATTCATTGTGATAACGATAGTTGAGAAGCTTGTGAACCCTGTGTTTCATGATTGAACAAAACACATTGGGGCAAATATCATTATGCTCCGAGACATGGTGCAAGGAAAGCGATTGCGTCGATACCTTCCTACCCATGAAAGGCGGTGCGAGACATCTTCACCAAACTACTTGCCAAGGCGAAGTTCGAGTACTTCCATGAAAGACTTGTCCTGTGGAGATACTTACTCCGTGGGAGTGTTGATGATTACAGGTTCATGAGACATCCTCTGGGACCTGGCCCAGGTAATTGACTTTGAGAGAGCCCATGACTGGTATTATACATGAGATGGGTGTGTTGTTCCTCTGCGAGAGATGGAGAAAGATGTTGTGTGCCCCTTTGTGGGATGAGGAAGTCCATGAATAGGGTGTGCCCGTGAGATGGGTATGTGGTTCCTCGCTGAGACAGAGATGGAACGTTATTATTGCCCTGATGCTTGGTGAGGAAGCCCATGAGGTTGGGTGTGTTGTTCTCTGAGGCCAGGACGTGAAGCGATACATTGTTCTCCTTTGTCTTGAAGAGTTGAGATGATGTGATACTCGAGATGATTCTCCTATGAGGCCTTGATGAGATAGATATTTGTTGATTAGGACATTCCTGTGGATGAGCACAGGTGAACGTGATCTAGTGGTTGAGCACTAATGAGTGTGTGATACGATGATTCTCGTGAGAGATGCGGTGAGATGAGAGGTGGATGTCCACGTAGGTGAGCATAAGTGGGCTTGCCTAGTGGTTGAGCACTAGTGGGTGTATGAGATCCCTTGCTATATTGTCCAAGAGTTAGACTTACCTCTAACCCTATTTGTGATGTAAAGAATACAGAATTAGAGCCCACCATAGTGAAATATAGCTTAATGTAAATTTGTGTAATTATTAATTGTATTTTTGAGTTGTGAGATGAGCACTGTTGTATAATAAAACCAC
The DNA here is from genome assembly GCA_010110895.2 of Picea sitchensis. Taxonomy (NCBI): domain Eukaryota; kingdom Viridiplantae; phylum Streptophyta; class Pinopsida; order Pinales; family Pinaceae; genus Picea; species Picea sitchensis. The sequence continues at coordinate 10,735 of SNQJ01S0205933.1, read as the reverse complement.
TACTTTTGATATATCGGTCTAGTATAAATAAAAGGTAATTTCCCCATTGAGGAAACATAGCACAAGTGTGAGTTTGGAAATTAAATGAAGTACTTGTTCTTGGTTTGAAGTGTGCACCTCTCTTGGTAGCTAGTCTTCTAGGTTTTGTGAGAGCACCCTTTTTGTGTGCTAGGTTTATGATGTGGGAGGTCTTTCTCTTGAAGAATATAGCAAAGGATTGGTTGGGTTTGTTCCCTTGTTGAGAAGGGTTTTCCCATGATACTTCTTGTGTACTTGTGCATGGTATTTCTTCTTGTGATCTTGATTAACGACAAATTGTTTATGGTGTAACCGCAATTGTCTATGGTTCAAGTAAAATGCTAAGAAGTGGAATGAACTTCATACTTGAGCCTAGCTTATTGAAAAATCAATGAGTATTATGGTAGGGTTCTTGGTCTGGGATAGCGGTAGAATCCCTAGATGTGTTCTAGGGCTCTGGATGTGTTCGAAGGAATCCTTGCCGGTCTTGGATTGATCTTGGATGTGTTCCTTGGTGGTTGATATAAGTCCTAGATGTGTTCTAGGGCCCCCTAGATGTTCACAGGAACCCTTGCTTAATGCATGGGTTGATCCTTGGTCTTATACCTTGGTGGACAAGACCCTAGATGTGTTATAGGGCCCCGGGATGTGCAGGGCAACCTAGTCTTTGACGAGATAGATCTTGGTGAAATATAGATGTGATGATAATGATCTCTTCCTCTCTCTCGGGATGGTCCATGAGACCTAGGAGGAGCTAAGAAGATGGACATGACCACATTGGTGATGTGCCCTCTTATACAATGATGATAAAAGTTTATAAGTCATTATGAGACTTATGTGGACATGTTTGCCATTGTCGACCCCCTTGACTTTGTCTTAAAGTTCCTCCTTGCTTGTTGTCTTTCTTTCCCTCTTATTTCAATGGTGGGGTTTCATAATTTACTTTACAATTTAATTAACATTCAATTAATATTTATATTAATTAAATTGTCATTATTTAATTATTTTTATAATAGCCCTAACCCCTCTCCCTAGCTATAAAAGGAACCGTCCCATCTAGCACTTTTATACACTCACTCACTCTCCTCCCTCCTCCTATTGTTGTGGCTATAGGTTGCTCTCTCATGGTGATGGTGCGGCCCCTTCTTTGGATTATTTGTTTTAGATCTGAGGTTTACTTGGACACCGATTTGGTTGGGAGCTACCTCTAGTAATTTTGTTTGTTGGTGATGAGGGTCGGATATCCTCTAGACTGCTCAGACGTGTTGTTTGTCCCTCCCATATAGTTGTTGATGCGCCCGGAGAGCCACGGAGCTGAGGGAAGGTGCCGCGACCTCTCTTCTTGGCTACCAGACCAGTTTAAAGGAGCCACGGACCTGATAAAGATGCAGTGGCCCTTCCTCTTGGCTGCTGCTAACTGTGTTCAAGCTCCTGTGGGTGTTTATCTTCTTGTTGAGGCTCCTGTGGGTGTTTTTCTACTTGTTGTCCCTCTTGTGGGAGTTTATCCTTGTGATGTCTTCTTTTCCGTAGACGTTTTTGTTGTCCCTGTTGTGGAGGGTATTGTTGTTTCATTTGTGGAGGATTTGTTGTTCCTATTGTGGTGTTTTGTTGTCTCAACTTGTGGTATTTTACTCTTTGATGAGTTCTCTGATCACATACGCGTTCCCAAGCAGTATGCGGGAAATCTGCGGTTTTGGGTGTCTTTTTTTAAACTTTTCTTGGTTTGTGACATTTCATCAAACACTTTTGTGATTTACTCATTTGTATGTGTTTACTTATAGGTTGGCCTCTTGATTTTAGCCTTAGGGTTTATGTTATTAATTTATTATTATTTTTTAATTAAACTTTACTCTAAAATAATGATTTGAAATTAACACCAAGGGTTCTATCATATTTCATATGATAGACAAGCCAAAACACCTCAAATCTAATTTTATTCATAAATAGAAAGAACGCTACAATGAAGAGCCCGATCTGGAATGCTCAGCAGATATGGCTCCAATAAACAATAGAAGTTGCTACAAAATGCTCCATGAAGATACTGTAAGCCTCCAAAGGTTGGATATACGATGAAGACTGAATACAAGTAGATCTGGGCCGTATGACTGCCAAACTCCCAAGTTGGAAGATGTCACGCCCTGTTGAAACTGTCAACTCCTACAATTTTGGCCCTACTGTCAAGGATCTCCAAATGCTATGTTGAGGATGCCGAATTGTAGATCAGGAGGAGTGGAAGTCCCTCCTAAAATCTCAAACCGAAATACCAGGAAACTCCTCAAATGTTGAATCCTCAGTAGAGTGCACCCTCCGGCGCCAAACCCTACAATTTCGGCCACGATGGAAGGAGGCCTCCAAATGCCACGACTAAGTTAGAAGGTAAATCGAGGACAGCAAGTCTATTGGTGAAGTCTCGGGGTCAGATCTGATTTATAACCTCCTCAAACGGAATATATCTTAATCTCAAAATTGCCCTCCTCTCCAGAATTCGTCCCAATGCTCTAGGAAATGATATGAACCATAAAAATATTTCAAGAGGCACTAGAAATCACGGCTAAGGCCCTCTGGTAAAACCAGTTTCTCAAATCTCCAGGCCCTCTCAGGCTCCTACAACAAACCTCCCTTCACTAAATGGTGCACCCCCTTGTTGGAAACCCCCAGTGAATTAGCCCTTGCTGGAAACCCCAATGAATTAAGCCCTCCTTCTCTTCATTACTGCTTGGTGGTGGCAGAACCATCACATGGCGATGTATCCAGAACTAGAATGGTGTGGGAGGTATTGCATCTCTCGAGACCAAGCTTGGGACAAGCAGGTGGAATCTTTCTGTCGAGATAGTCCTCTAGGGGTTTGTTAAGTCAAAACCCAAAACCCTGAGGTATGGGCTCTCTAGCTCAGAAGCCAGGATATCAAAGATAAACATGCATGAATGAATGAATGAGAGGCCCTTGCCTCTTATTTATACTCACATCCTTGTCTCTCAGTGACTTTCTTTTTTTAATTATTAATTGAGTGAATTAAATCACTTTAATTAATTAATTAACCAGCAGCCCTCACGAAAACCACCTTATCTCTCTAAGTGGCTTCCTAGCCGAGTCACTTCTCATCATCCTATCTTTTAGTCCTACATTGTTCCTCGGATTCAATGAGTTATTACAGAGGTTCCTCCAAGTATTGTGCCCAAAATGACCTCTTAGGTGAATTTAATTAACTTATAGCTCAAAATGCTCAAAATCATGGAAATGGAGTGAGATGCAGCGAAACAAAGCCAGCACCGTAGAATGGATCATAATGATGAAATGGGATGGCGATGCGAGACAAACCCCAAAATTCTTCTCAGCCAAATGGCAAGCTATATAACCTCCATCGGCTGCTGGTCATCCTTAACCTGCATATTAATGATGTCCCAAAGTGGGGACATTCTGGATCTCTCCTGCTAGAAATTGCTTGTCCTCGAGCAATAGCAAATCCTCAAGTATAATTCCAGGATCCCATTTCCACTTGTGGGACACATAGTAAACCTCATCCAAATATGAACTATCACGCACTCCATCCACTGGGTCCCATATCCAAGCGTGAACTACAAAATTTTGGGAAGTATGAAAATCACGAAATGTATCCATAGTGAAACTCCTACTCATGACTCTTGGCCTCATCCAGAAATGGAGTCCACCACCTCAAGTCCCTACCAAGGTCAACCGCGGTCTTCTCAATGCGCACATATTGATGCCAAAATGAAGTCTTTGCCAAGAGACCTCGTGAGACACCCTCAAGGTGGTAAAACCTCCTCATTAAGCACGATGGAAGATCAAACAACTTTCCCCACCTTGAGTCCACTCCCCCATGTCACTGGAATTGAAATGCTTTCGACCACACCAGTCCATGGGTCCCATGCTAGCCTACGTAGAAGATGCCATCTTTGGGCTTGCAGCTGTATGCTGGCCGCTTCCTGTATATATATTGGATCCTCCACTCCCATATCCTCAAGATGAAGTACCTGTGACCACCAGACCTATTATCCAAAAACTGTACCTGTAAAAATATATCTGTGGAAGTAGTACCTGTCCAAACATCTCCATTCCCTATTATGATGATCAAGAGGGAGAAACCGCCTCGCTCCATAGGACAAGTCCTACAGGCCCACTCCAGACCAACCCAAGGTGGAGTATATGGCTCTCTAGTGCACCACAGGTCAACATGGCGTAAAACATCCTGCTAACAAAATGAATGAACTCAGGATCCATGGCAAACTTGGAAGTTTATCACTTCAAACCTCCTCTAACTGCTCCTGTATTAGACTGATCACTTTGTCCCGAGGAAGCCCTCTGTTCTCATTTGTTGTCACTTGGCCTATGATGCTCCCCATCATGCACCAAATCTCAACTTCCTGCCTATGACGATCCACCTCTATCCGATTGGATCTTGAAGTAAAACACTCATTTTCGGTGGTCTGGAGCTCTCGACCTAACCACTCCCCATGTCCTTAGCCACTGTTTGTATCTCCTCATGTTGGTGTCTAAGATAAAAGTGTCACGAAAGGCTAACAAAAATATCTAGCGAGAATGTAGGACTCGAAGATATCACATGCTTTGGTCAATCCCAGGATTCGACCAAAGCACAATCCATCATTAATCCATGATGAATACTCTCCTGTGGTCATCACTGAGCCCCAATCATCAGGTACAACTGAGGGTAAATCCTTCAATTGTTGGTCAACCAACCTCCATCTCTCATCTCCCATGCAGCCCCATTGATATGGTGAAGGTGATCTCATAACTAGGTGTTGTTGCAAGGGAGTGACATCTGCATGCTCCCTTAAGTGTGTCTCCTCCTTGAGCCAATATATGCCTCTGAATCCCACCATATATCTCGACAAGTACCTGTGAGCTATCACTCACCACAGCAATATACGCTTTCGTAATGTCTCATTATCAATCCACTGTCACGAAGGTCAGCCACTCTCGGAACACAAATAGAAGTGTCCTCCATCCTTTGGTGCTCCTCTGCTGGATCACCAACATCCTCTAGCTCATGTGACCGAAGGACATGTCGGTGTCCATAGGATAGATGGAAGCCCGGATCTCGGCAGTTCCTCAAGAGCTCCTCGGTCACGGACTCTAATTCTTGAAGGGGTTGTGCGGTATTGCCTCTCAAGAATCCTCGAGTGCTCTACAACTCTTGAGTGAGTCAGTCCACCTCAAAATCCTGCTCCCTCATGGACCTGTGATACATCTCACCAACCACCAATAGATAGTCTCTGTCCATAAAAAACTACTGGTAGTCGGTCCCCATCATAGATACTCTCTCCTTGAGGGTATGAAAGTCATCCATGGCAAAACCCCCATCTGAACTATCATGTGCAGTGTCCTCCAACAGTAATTCGTAACCAATGCATGCATGTCATCAATGCACAGTGGCTTCCATGATCATATCCACACTGAATCTCAACTGTCCTTTGCTAAGGGTGGTGTGACTCTAATCCGGTCATGTTGAGGTGCACCTCTCCGTCTCTCAGCTGTTAGGTGCCATCTGCTGAGTATCCCCCCAACAATACTCTCTGCAGAAGATGAAGTGTTGGGCCTTGCTTGTCTATTGTGCCCTTGGAGTGCGCCCATATGTTGCTGTCATCCTCAGTGCCTAGCTCCCTCACGAGATCATCGTATCCCGGTGCGGCAGGTTATCCTCTGTGCATCACCCTCCTACTATCATCTGGCACGGATCCCATATAGATGTGTCGGAACCGTGCTATATGGTCATCCCAGAGCGGATACAGTGTATCCTCATCAATCGCAGTTGTCCACAAAACAGGAGTGCCCCATCAAGTTGTAAGTCTCCATAGTCTACTCAGGCAATTGAGTCTGCAAAAGCTGTGACTCAATCTCCTCATGTTGATACGTATGTGTAAGGTCAAATGTCTACACGTCATGTATCTCCTCTTGGATATGTGGATCTACATGTCCATAGTGTGCATCCCTCGCTGAGGCTCCTCCATCATATGTGAAATGCCATTGATATCCTCCTGTAACATGGCTATCATGGATGTCTAAAAGGCTTGACGAGATGTCCTGCCGACCCTCCTAGAGCTCGTCAGGTCTAGGTGCTAATGCGTGTGAATCCCCACTAGTGTCTCTTCTCTGGCGAGAGATTGTGGTCATCAACACCATGTATCAATGCATTTGCATCTGGGGTGTTGTCATCCTGTCTATCTAGCTGTCTATCCACTACACAAGGAGGATGATGATCCTTGTGTAGAGTCACTATCACTAGCATGTGTGCAAGAGTCACTATCCTCCTCAAGCATGTCAAAATCACTAGCCTTTGTACTAGCATCATCGCATTGCTCTAAATAAGCATCTAGCTCTAGCTTTGTGTCCTCACCCACCTCATCCTCCTTTGTCATAGTGTGCCTCAATAATATGCTTCTTACCTTCCCATACACATGATGGTTCCCAAGGCACCTTGCAAGAGTAGCAAAGTTGCGTGCTCCTAAAATGGATGTGGGGTTTTCTCGTTCTTGAACCATCTAGGCTGCTCGGCTCTCTTTCTCTGCTCTGATGATTACGTGTAAAATATCGTCTTCGCTCCATTTGGGATTTCTTAAGGCTACATATTGAGGAAAAGGTTATTTGAGCCCTAGTTTCCTTACTAAGGCTGGAATATTTTATCTCTAAGTATATTATCTCAAAGTATATCTCATCCATTTCTCCTTGTGTAAGACCCCGCCATTCAAAGCGAGGAGTCTAGGCTCGATACCACTTTAACTTTCCCGAGCCATTATGCCAAGAACATCACCCGGTTTGGGTGTCTTTTTAAACTTTCTTGGTTGTGACATTTCCTCCAAACACTTTTCTGATTTACTTGTTTGCATGTGTTTACTTCGGGTTAGCCTCTTGATTTTGGCCTTAGGGTTTATGTTGATGAATTTAATATATGTTGCAGAAATAAACAAGAATCTGCAGTGTGGAACATACTATGCAAGATCAACCATATGATAGACAAGCCAAAACACCTCGGATCTGATTTTATTCATAAATAGAGAACACTTTACAATGGAGAGGCCGATCTGGAATGCTCAGAGATAGATGGCTCCAATAAACACAATAGAAGTTGCTACAAAATGCTCCATGAAGATACTCTAAGCCTCCAAAGGTTGGATGCACGATGAAGACTAAATACAAGTAGAGATCTAGACCATATGCAATACGAAACCCCCAACTGGAAAAGCCAAGCTCTAGTAGAAGACTGAAACCATCAATGGTCGGCCCGGTGAAGACCCACATGAGTCTATCGCGTGGTTGTAGCAAGGATAAAGGCTAGAGATTGAAGAATCAAACTAGCGTGGAACCAATCCCGCACAATGTCACCCACAATGGGATGGTTCTTTCTCTTCTAGGGGAGGTGAGGAAGGTTTGACTCAGTATTCGGAACCATGATTGCCAATTTTTTTTTTTTAGTTCAAAGAGATAATCAAAGGGACAACATGGGTAGTGATGACCCGATGGTGTGGTACCCACAACTACTTTCCACCGAAATGAAAGGTTGGCTCGTGATGAGACCCCCTTTCACATAGCCATGCAACCAAAGGTCCTTGCCCGTGGTAACCGGGTTAATTGTAGCAATGTCATGTGATGGGGTAGCATGGGCTAATAAGGCACAAGTGATGAGACCCCCTATCCTCTGGTTAGGTCTTGTTTTATTAATTTTAGGGTCCCTCTTGAACAACTGGCGAGAAGCCTTTTATAAACTTTCTCGAGGTACCTAGGCAAAGCATCTTGAGGTTTTAATTCTTAGGCTTTTATCTTTTTACCGGCAACACCTTACAGACTGGCCCTTCTTCCCACTAGATAAGATGCAATCCTAAAAATGGGTCAACTGATACGGGACAAGTGGAAGGGATAGGTGAGCGGGAAACAACATGGAAAAGTGAAGTTGTGAAGGGAGGCGGTGATGGCTTCTTAGGGTACCCGGTGGCTAACCAAAACCAACAGAACCGCGAGGCTTACTAGGGCACTCTGTCAATCCCCAAACATGGTCAAATTGGGCAAGTGTAAGATCCAAGCGGTTATTAGAAATAAAAGGAATCGGATACACATATTCAAGTGTTTTGATGATCAAAGTGACACATACCATGATGCACGGACTAGTACCTCATGGAGCAAGAACCTTCTCGACACGAGGTAATTCAATGGGTTAGTACTTCATATAAATAACTATCTGATAAACATATAAGCGATTTGGCAATAAATATTGGCCGAAGTCAATGTTTATCAACAAATGAAATTTATAACACTTCACCAATAAATATTGGGACAATATGGCATTCAATGTAACCAATCAACACATCATCTAATAAATGCCTCAAATCACCATTCAATTTGCTTATAAAGTAAAAGCATTCTGTTGTTGCTGTCGGGCATGTATATCTGGGGTTTTACTTTATTATTAGAACATTGGTGGGACTATCACATGATGGTGGTGACTTGGTATCCTTGTCTTATTATCCTTTTTGCCTTTTCAAAACCCCAAGTCAGGGACGTCTCCCCTAGGTCTCACCTCCCTAAATAGAAAGAACCATCCCATTGTGTGGTGACATTGGGTGGGATTGGTTCTTGTTATGCCAGTTTGGCCTTCAAACCTCGATCTTTTATGCTTGCCTGAAAGTAGATAAAGTCCAATGAAGATGCCAAGCTGTAGATCGGGATGAGTAGAGTCCTCACAAAAATCTCAAACCGAAATACCAGGGAAACTCCTCAAATGTTGAATCCTCAATGAAGTTGCGCCCTCCTAAAACTGCCAAACCCTACAATTTCAGCCATGATGAAGGAGACATCCAAATTCCCTGAAACTCCACTAGAAGGTAGATAGGGACAACGCAAGTCAGCGGGTGAAGTCTCGGGGTCAAATCACGAGTATAACCCTCCAATGCAGATAGATGAGATCTCAAAATTGCCCTCCTCCTCTCCAATTTTTCCCAATGCTCTAGGAAATAATGTGAACCATAAAACTCTCTCAAGACGCACTAGAAATCATGGCTAAGGCCTTACAAATTAAAACCCAAATGTTCAAATCTCCAAGAGCCCTCTCAAGCTCCTGCTTGAACCTTCCTTCATTGAATGGGTGCTACCTTGCTAGAGAGCCCCAATGATTAAGCCTCCTTCTCTTCACATTTTCTTGGTGGTGTAGAACAAATCACACTTACTTAGAGTAGATCGAACTAGAATGGTGTGGGAAGTATTGCATATCTAAGACCAAGCTTGGGACAAGCTAGGTGGAATCTTTCTGCCGAGATAGATCCTCTAGGGTTTGTTAAGTCCAAAACCCTCAAAACCCTAAGGTATGGGCTCTCACAGCTAGAAGCCGGATATCAAAGATAAACATACATGAATGAATGATGGGGTGCCACTCTTGGCTCTTCCTACATCCCCTTGTCTCTCAAGTGACTTTTCTTTTTAATTATTAATTAATTAATTAAATCACTTTTAGTGATAGGTAACCTTTACCTCTAAAAGCCTTATCTCTAATTGCTTCCTTGGCCATTGAAGGTCACTTCTCATCATCCTATCCTGTAGTCTGGTTCCTCCCGATTCCACGTGGGCTATTAAATTGAGAGGTTCCTCAAGTATTGTGCCCAAAATGACCTCTCAATGAATTTAATTAACTTATAACTCAAAATACTAAAAATCATGCAAATCGTCGGTCTGTGAGACCAAAAGCTATGCGTAATGGATCATAATGATGAAATGGATGAGCGATGAGCCGGACCCTAAAATGCCTCTCAATAATCTTTGTACTTTCTATAGCCTCAGCTCGGCTACTCTGGTCATCATAACCCCCATAAATGTAATGATGTCCCAAAGTGGGGACATTACAGTCTCATTGTGGACAACATCCTTCTCCAGCCTTGTTTGTGGTCTATCCTTTGGAAAATTGTCCACCAATCCATATGATAGAGATCAAACCCTAGAGTTTTTATCCATGAACCTAAGCTAATTTTGAGAGTATTAGAAGTGCATCCACACATGTGACCGGTACATTCTTCATTGGCCAAGAGGTAAGCTAAAGTTTTTTGAACCGAAGGGCTTTATGTTGGGAATTATATATTCAGATTTGTTTATGTCTTTGCTTAAATATGTTGATCTAGTGAACAGGGAGATTTTAAGGCTTTATTGTTTTCTCTAATACCACAAAATCTAACATGTTTCATGTCCTAAGATTATGAAATTGTTAGTTTAAACCCCTAGGAGAACAAGCACAAGTGCTTTCTCCCTACAACTCCTCTACTAGCTTGATCTTGCCAATAATACATATTTTTTGGAGTGATTATTATAGGCCTAAAGTGCTAGCTCTCTAGTAGCCTCACTCTAATCACCAATTTTTTTCTTTCAAATAATAATCTAGGAATGTACGTTAGGGCCTAGAAGTGCCTACTCTCTAGCAAGACCTCCCTTAAAGACTTAGATGCTTGAGTCCTTGAAGTGCCAACACCTCTGCATCTACCTCTTCCCTTAGATAAGTATTATCATTAATTTGTTTCCCAAGTGATATTCTTACTATTATTGACTCTGTTGCAGATGATCTATTACACACTTGCTAGCGTGAGCTAAATCCAACTCACTTAGTATGTCCTCGGAGACCTGATGTCTAGGTTCCAAAGTCCCACACTTTCACCTTGATTGGAACCTCTTCTTTCTAGGTTTACTCTTCTTGACTGGAACCTCTTCC
>SNQJ01S0205931.1:0-16423 GCA_010110895.2 Picea sitchensis | reverse complement strand
GCATTGGATTGCCAAACATCATATCCATGTGCATTTAAAAATAATTTCGTTCTACTGCTCCATATCTCATAATCTAGACCGTTATGACCATTGAAAATTGGTACTCCATTCTCAGTGTAATCCATGATATTCCTTCCATTGGTTAAACTTGTTCCATGAAGGACCTGCTCTGATACCAATTATTGGAATACCGAGAGGGGGGGTGAATCATTATGGGAAATTTTACCACTATTAACCACAATATATATATGTTAACTTTATCAACAATATATCATCAATATATCATCAATGTATAATGAGAATATAAACATAAGAAACATCACATCAACATCACATCAAATACACAGTACACCAGAATTTATGGGGAAACCCAAATGGGAGAAAACCACATAATTATTTATAATATATCAAAGAATACAATCATAGGAAGCACCAACTTCCGAATTCTCCAGTTGCAATTGGAAGGAGGCTACAACCCCCTATTCTCAACCTCCAACCTGAAGGAATCTACAACTCCCTGAATTATCTAGCTCCAACTAGAAGGAGGCTACAACCCCCTGAGTTCTCCAACACCAAACGTAAGGAGGATATAACCCCATTTCTTTTCCCCCTTCATGTCACCCTAAAATATAAGTGTATATCAAGTTTCACTACCACAATTGTTATAGGAAAATCCCCCTGCGGACAAGTGAACTTCCTCTTGGATCCTAGACCCCTATAACCAAGATAGAAATGTGCTAATGTTGGACATTAACATTCCTTCTAATGAATCTAAACTAATCAAGGAAGAAGAATAAAGGATTATAAATAACTTTAATGACATTTTTCCTTGCTCGATCCAGGCTAATCTTGATTTCCAAGCTCTTCAGAAGGTCCTGCAATCCAATGAGTAGCAACGACAAAACATACTTCCTATTCTACCATGATTAGCTTCAAAATATATCTATCAAAAGAAACAAGTTCATGAAACATACACAAACTTGAAGGAAACAGGCCAAGCACACACACACACACATATAGATATTAATGAAAACAAAGAAAAATGATTACAACTGTAGATGCAGATGCAACAGCCTCACCAAGTTCTCTTTGTCCAAACCCTTTCTCAAAAGTTCCACGATCAGAATGACTATATTTTCACTGATTATTCTCCCTTATGAGATCATAAGTTTGATGACTTCAATGTCTCTCCCTCTTTCATCATGAGGATTCCTCCTTATATAGGTTTTGAGAGGCCCAACCACCTTAGAGATTCTTGGGATAGGTTGAGGATCTTTCTCCATCAGTTGTGGATCCTCCCTAAGATCTGGCCTTGACCTCAAATTCGAATCAAACTGACTTCAAATATAAGGGGGATCTTCCCCTAATTTACTCAATAGCACAATACTCCCCTAGAATGGTGCATAAAGCATTGCAATGCTCCCCCAAAGGAAGGAAAGGAGCACTAGCGCTCCCTACTCATGGGTAGGGGAGCGCTGCCCTTCAAAAAATGATTTTCAAGTGGTCTTTCTCAAGTCAAAAACTTTGTACTCTTTGTCAAATGACATATCCTTCTTTTAACCAGTCTCTAAGGATGTATCAAGTGTTCCTGTGATGTCATTCGAGATATGACATAGGCAAGATGACAGTATGATATTTGTGACACTTGAAACATTTGTAGCCAAAGTGAGACACTTGCGACACTTGTAATGAGGACAGTAGGTCATCAATGAAGTGAGTAATTTTGATGTGTAACAGATTGCCCCCAAAAGTGCGAAGTTGGAAGATGGAAATTGATGACTGAAGTACTTTGTAGACTTTTTCGAGCAAGGGTATGCACTCGGAGAACCTGGTCGAAGTTTTATACAACCATCAGACAAATGTTATGATATGTTTCAAACCCAAGGCAGACATGCCTATACTTGAGTGATAAAGACTTCTAAAGTATGGTCGCCATAAGATACATTGCGGATCCATAATTATATTGATAAAAAGGTATAGCCACCAAAGATACAACGTGGATCTATACTTCCATGACATGAACTGATCGTAGCCACGCAAAATACACAGTGGATCTACGAGATGACAAGACATAGCCACAAACCAATACAAAGTGGATCTATGTGACAGTATATGTATCAATATTCTGAAAATAAACTTCATGGTAACCTGGGCAAAGTATATATCAAAGTGATCACTCAACCCAGGGTCTTGTACTATATCAGGAAAAGTATATCCCGATATAGTACAAATATAACCATGTGAATAGATGTCTTGATGTTGAACATGATAGAAACCACTTGATTACCTGTCAATGAGGTAAACCGTTAAGAAGTGTGAGGGAAATCACCATTGATGTCAATGATTCCCAAGGTACCCTAGTACATTCCAACGAATGTGAATAAATGAGTTGAAGTCGAACATTCGTGGAATCATCCAATCAGAGGTTGTAATATACCAGATATAAAAAATATGCAAAACAGAAATAAAATGCTAGAAATGGCAGAATAACAACAATATAACCAGAAAAATCACCACAATAACACTGAAATGATATAAGAATAACAACAGAAATAGCACTTTGATTCTGAGTGAAATGTTCATGGGCCTCTTTGAAAGGGAAACCTCCAATCAAGCAGAGCTCTATTACAATAATATCCAAGCTAGGGTTCTCATACCCTCAACTCCTATTTATACTAAATATGTTTATCAAAAAAGAATCTAGAAGAAGATCCTTCTAGAAGTGGAAGCTTCTAGTAGATCTTCTTACATTCGACTTATTCTATTTTATTGCAAGGCCTTACTAATATTGACCTTTATCACATTTGAATATATTGTTCTACCTATGTGCGGGTTAGGACCCTAACATGTCCGCCCCCTTAAAAATAGCCTTGTCCTCAAGGCTTGAGATGTGGAAACTGCTATAGAATGGTAGTTGGTTCCCAAGTGGCATCTGTTGGAGTTGTATCTTTCCACTGGACTAACACTTCCTTGATGGTTCTCTAACACAGGTGATGCTCACGCTGGTCCAAAACTGCTTGTGGATGTATCCAAATGGATCCTTCTTCGTCTAACTTAGGAAGGTTGGTTTGAATTTGGCACTTAGTTCCAATCACCTTCTTTAAGCATGAAACATGAAAAACAGGATGTAGCTTAGAATGACCAGGCAAAGCTAACCGATAGGCCACATGTCCCACATGCTTGAGAATGGTATAAGGACCATAAAACTTGGGCACTAGCTTCTGACAATGCTCTACCTTGAGGGAATTTTGCTTGTAAGGTTGGAGTCGAAGAAACACCTGATCCCCTTCTACAAATTGACGTTCAAAGCGACCTTGATCTGCTTTTTGCTTCATGTGATTTTTTTTCATGACCAAATTGTCTTTGAGGGTATGGAGAATAGCCTCTCAAACTTTAACCGTTTGGTCAACCGCCTGGACCTTCGAGACACCCAGTAAGTATGAGAGAAATGAAGGTGGATTTCTTCCATATACCACTTCAAAAGGAGTCTTGCATGTAGTTGTATGGTATGAATTGTTGTACCACCATTCAACTAGGGGTAACCATTGAGCCCACTGATTTTTATTTTCTGAGGAAAACCACCTCACATATGTTTCCAAACACTTGTTGACAACTTATGTTTGACCATCAGTCTAGGGATGATAAGTTGTGCTGAGATGCAATTGGGTGCCTTGTAGCTTGAACAGTTCTTGCCAGAAATTGTTGGTGAAAGTTGGGTCGTGATCATAAACAATAGAATGCGGCATGCCATGAAGCTTGAAGACCCAATCCATGAAAAGTTGAGCCACCATGGATGTTTTAAATGGGGGTTGAAGATCACAGAAATGAGCATACTTGGAAAGGCGATCAACAACCACCATGATGACTGATTTATTTCCCGATTTGGGTAAGCCTATAATAAAATCAATAGAGATATCCCTCCAAATAGCAGGTGGAATCAGAAGTGGTTGTAGTGTGCCCAAATATTTGACTGTTTCTCCCTTGTTGTGTTGACACACATCACATTTAGCGACAAATTTATGAATGTCTTGTTTCATACCATCCCAGAAAAAAGAATGTTTGACCCTTTCATAGATTTTGGTAAATCCAGAGTGCCTAGTTGTGGGTGTAGCATGGAGCTCAGAAAGTACCATGGATTTAAGTTTTGATTGTTTACTTAAATACAAACAACCTTTATATCGAAGCTCATCATGAAGCCAAGATTACTCTAGGGAAGTTGAAGCATTGGAATGCAATTGTTGGATCAGATGCAAACTTTTGGGATCATGTATCCATTCCTAGAGAACGTCTTGGAGCCAATCTGGTATAATAAAGGAAAGAGAAAAAAGGGATCTGTAATATTCATATTTTCAGGAAAGTGCATCTGCAACCACATTGTCTTTTCCTTTCTTGTAAATGATCTCATAATCATATCCAAAGAGCTTAGTCACCCATTTTTGTTTCTTCGGGGAGGAAATGCATTGTTAAAGAAAATACTTGAGGCTTTGATGGTATGTCTTAATTTAGAAGTGTTTCCCCAATAGATAAGGGCACCACAGATCAACGACGTGAAAAATAGCCAACATTTCCTTTTCATAGATTGATTTTCCCAGATTGCTTTCAAACAGTTGCTTGCTGGTAAAGGCCAACGATCGAGCCTCTTGCATAAGGACAACACCAATTCCTTTCTCTGAAGCATCACATTCCAAGACAAAGGTCTTTGTGAAATTAGGAAGGGCCATGACTAGAGTGGTGCACATGGCCATCTTCAAGGTTTGAAAAGATTCAGCAGCTGCTAGAGTCCAAGTGAAAGATTTTTTTTTTAGGAGTGCAATGAGAGGTGTTGCAATCTTTCCATAATTCTTAACAAACTTGTGATAATAACCTGTTAAGCCCAAAAATCCATGCAATCTTTTGAGAGTCTTTGGGTGAGGCCAGTATTGCATAGCTTCAAGTTTTTTATAATCCACCCCGACATCGTCCTTTCCAACCAGATGACCCAAGTACTCGACTTCGGAGGCACCAAAAGCACATTTAGATTGTTTTAGGAAAAGTTGGTGCTGAGAGAGTATATGGAGAATTCGATCCACATGAGCAAGATGGTTTGTCCAGGTTTTTTTATAGATGATGATATCATCAAATAAAACTAATACAAAATGACGGAGAAAAGGACGAAAGACATGCAAAAATGACGGAGAAAAGGACTAAAGACATGATTCATGAGGCTTTGGAAGGTGAGAGGGAATTACACAAGCCAAAGCTGGTGAACCAAACCCATGAAAACTCATGAGTTCTAAAGGAAGTCTGGGAATGTCTACCTCTTTCACATGTGTATCCGTGGTAGCCAGAACGTAGATAAATTTTGGTAAAGAATTGAGTACCACTCAATTCATCCAAGAGGTCATCAATGGCCGGAATGGGAAATTTGTCTCACGGTAAGTTTTTGAGGGCACGGAAGTCGGGACATTTTCCAAGAACCTTCTTCTTTAGGACCATGACCAATCGTAAGAAGAGGTAGGCTTATACTAGGTGATAATGCTTATGTTAAGGAGAGCTACTGACCATTTTCAATTTCATTTTTGGGAAAAGGGTGACGATACAAACAGATTTTGGGAGGAAAGATTCCCTGGGTAAGGGGAATGGAATGATCATGAACAACATGGGAGGAGGGAGTCAGAGTGGAAAATTTCACCTGATGTTTAGAAAGGATGGATTGGAGGTTTGGTGGCATGAAGGGTGTCTCTCTATTGTTTGTATGGCATGGATTAGCACAACACCCGAATGACCCTTTTGAGCAATTTTTCCACGCGATGGGAACTAATGATCTCCTGAACCGGCCGGTGACCCCTTTGAACTTATATTGTTAGCCCTCCGGTCAAATTGTGCCATGCATAATTCACTGCACCATGAGAATGGGACCCAAAGTCCTTAGCCAGTCTACACCCAAAACAATTTCATAACTGCCCATGTTGATAGAAACATATGAAATTTTAGGTGGTAGTCACCCACCTGGGAGACGCCAAGCATTTTCACAACGTCATTCCACATTTCATGGAGCCACCACTGAAAATCATGATTTGAAATTATTGACATGGATGTAGCAATGATTTTCTTTGACAATGCAGTGATGAATGGGGTACTATGTGAGCTTCCACTATCAACCAAAATGACATTCCTATGCTTTGATGTAAACTGGACAGTTATTTGAGGGTTTGGGGAGTAGGAGAATAATGAGCATTTAGGGAAATGACCGGTTCTTACTTTGGAGGGTCTCGGTGGGAGGTGATGTCAGTAATTTGTATGGTTCAAACACAAGGGGAGTTTCAACCTCCTTTTCCGAAATATCATTTTAGATGGCCATAAAATATTTTGTTCTTTACACACTTCAGGTCTGGGAAATACTTGTCATCACAATTATAACAAAGGCCTGAGCTGGCATTCAACCAGCCCCGGGTCAATTTTTGATCTCTTTTTAGTGGAGTGGAGGGAGTAGTGGATTTATTGGTTTAGTGCTAGGGATAAAGGAGGGTTTCCGATGTTGAGAAAATACAACCTGCCAGTTTTTCCATATTTTAGTATCTTCCAACCAACTGAGGGCCGATCCATGAGGACATGGGCCCTCAATTCCGGAATCCTGACAACGGACAAAACACTCAAAAAGCGCAACACATGCCCTCATCCTAAAAAGCCAGGTGCTCAAAAGAAGCTTTAAAGTCTTCCACCATACTGTTTCAACTTTTTCAACAGCTCCAAATGGTTGGTACCGTCACATTCATAAATCTCTACCAACAAAGTGTGTCCAAGCACATAATTCTGATCTTAAAAAAATTCTCCATTTCCACCATTGCCAACGTTCTTTGTCTAGATGGAGAACACCATACTACAGAGTTTGGCTAAGTCATATGTAATGCCGTATAGAGAGAAATAATGTTCCATTTGGGTTACCCAACTAGTGGGATTAGAGCCATCAAATTATCGCTGACCACCCATCACGGAAGGCTGAGAGGGTCACGCTGAAAGTGGGATGGTGGTACTGAAAGTTATGGAATGAGTGGAATCTTTTCAGCTTCAAAGATGTGGAGAGGTTGGTCAACAAAGGGTTATCTGTGGATATCCATCTTGTGCAAAAGCACAAAAAGACGATTCAATTTGGTGGTCAGTCTTGTTTGATTTCTCCATTGAGGGATTTATTGTGGTTGTATCGATGATGATAACATTGGTTAATTCTGATGTGTTTCACTTCTTGTTGTGTCTCAGTGAGATTAGATTGCAAGGTGTTGAAGAGAGCTTTCAATTCTTGGATACGGGTATGGTCTATGATTATCTAGGGAGCCGAAATGGAGTGGGAGGGGTCAAATATTTTCCTAAAAAATGATATGTATGAGTGATAAGGGCTAAGAGAATCCAATGGAATAGGTCTCAAATAATGGTGAAAGTTTTCCAGACTAACTGGATGGAGGTACCAGATTGATCATTCCATCAACTATAGAGGGGTCAAGAGTAGATTGTGATAAGTAGTTGGAATTTGAGGTTGTGAAATAGTTATGTCTTCCAAGAATTTTGAGGATTTGTCCATATGGGGGAAAGGTGAGTTTTATGACTCCGCATAAACTGGACATGTGGGAACTTTGACTTACCTCTTTATTCTTCCCATTGCAAGCCCTCGAATGAGTTGATAGAGGTCATCTACACGTTGTTCGACTCTCTCCCCATGACATGGTTGGCTAGGGCATGCAGACCATGCTTCTGGCCAATCGCGGATGACCGTAGCAACCTTAAGACATGGCTACCCTACAAATCTTTGCAAGGGTATTTGGGCTTACGGGTTGTTTGGGTTATCTGGGCATTATCAACACCCCTAGTATGATTGGTCGCACCCTGTTTTCCAACATGTTTATCACTGGTTGGAAGTTTGGACCCTTGCTTATTTTTCTTCTTCTCTTATTCTTCCCTTTTCTTCTTCTTATCCAATCGGGTTACTAGCTTCAGATATTTCACCTGACAAAGAAGATGAAATATCAGAAGAATACCTTGCAAGTGAATAAGGTGAAGGATCATCAGAAGAAGTTTTGTGCTGATCAACATGAGGTTGATGTTCTGGGGATTTCTTACAACCAAGCACTAGCTACATTCGTAAGATTACTTGAGTGGAAAAACAACCATGCCGGTGTAATCCAATTGTAGAGACCTGAAAGGCTCAAAGTAGCGATGAGGAGGACCAATGTTTTCATAAGAGGAAAAACAAAAAGGTTCCCTCGAACGGGTTCCTTCATTGGTCATTCGAACTGAGCACCATTAGAAACATATCCAACCTAGAGTTTGCTAGGAAAAACAAACACTACATCCTAAAAATCTAGGAAGAAAACAAGAAAATAAACCTTTCTCACAATGAACACACTAGTTGCAGGATGAAATCAAATGTCACAGGAACAATGTAAGAAGGATATGAGAAAGAGCAGGTGGAAAATTTGTACGCTGATGACCTGCTTAACGGACATACACCTTGATGCAAGCTCCCACACATAATCGTGGTGATACCCTCCAAGGAGCCCGAGAAATTTTGACCAACATCTGTTTTAGGTACAGTGAGACTTCCCATAACCGTCACCTCATGTAAGACCCTAAACATTATGGCTACTAAGGTCACCACCACAGCACCTGGGGAAACAATCTATAGTCCGATCCACGTGCAAAGGAAAGGTATCTAGACTGAAATCAACTCTTAAAAGTCTTCCACTCATCATTGTGGCTATACCTTCAAGCCACCCCCATAATAAGCTAATCTCTACACCAAGACCAAGAAAGCAGAGTTACTCACGCCCTCAATATGACCTCGTGTTTGACCCTTGTGTGTGAGAAGGGCTCTCAGACAAAATGTAGTAAGTGAATTTAACACTCCCTATCACAAGATACTATGTTTGTTTGCAGCTTTTGAAAGTTATCTTTCACACCTATTCCAAATCCCTACACCCCAAGCTTTCACTGTAGGTTTGCTACCAAAAATATAAAGTGTATGATAAATCTTAGTTTAGCGCTTGATTTTAAGGTTGTTGTTTACTCAAGTTGAAAATGGCGCGGACTAAATGATGTTTTGACCGACTCTAAACAATGCAAAGAATGAGAATGCAAATATTTCACTGATGAAAGATATATTACTAGAAGGAGAAAATGTTTATCATTCCTGGATGCACAATGTCCCAAAATTCTAAAACTCATCAATATGCCGCACATCTCGCCATGAGGGTGGCGGGGAATTTAAGAATTAATCACCAAAATATCAAAACATGCAATTCCACTATTCAAATGCAAGTTAGTTTTACTACCCAAAATCAATAATGCATCTATCTTATTTGTTTGATTCTATTGTATAAAGAAAGTAAATACAAGTCATTTGATGCTCCACTACTTTCAATAAGAAAAAAGAGTCATATGCAGATGCAAAAGACATAAAGAGACAAAGTTTTCAAACAAAGCATGCACTCTAAGCAATGAGAACTAAAAGAAAACAAGTAGAAGATTGTTCTAAAAATAACTCAATCAAGGATTTAACAACTAACACACATTCAAGGAGTGCAAAGAAGAATCCAAAAAAAGATAGAGAGTAATTGTTTGTGAAAAATTGTCAAAGATCAAATGGAACAGTGCATAGATCTCTGAATTTTCTTACAACAACTTTCACACAATCAGATAAATGAGAAAGTTGTAGATCGACTCCAAATATCAAAGAATAAGAGTGACTCGAAGCAAGGAAAATACAACATCAAACAAAAACATCATCAATTTTTAGAAATCAAATGGTTGGAGGTTAAACCAAAGACACACTAAGATAGTAACAATCCTAAGTAGATGAATCAGTAAACACTACACTCAGAGATGGATTCCAAAAAGAGTTTTAGCAGAAAAATTTCAACGCTCTGGTGGCAAGGGTACCAGAATGTTGCAGTTCTTTGTGGGAGCCTTCAAGGGAGCACTAGCACTCTAGATGTAAAGGCAGGGGAGCGCTAGCCCCTGAGAAAAAGATAAACTTGCCCAAATAAAAAACTCTCAAGAAAAATCTAAAAATTCATGGTGTATGGATGAATCCAAAAGCCAACAACACATCTAAGAACCATAAACATACAGTGAATAAGATTTGAAGGTAAGCAAAGTCCAAGAACAATACCAAGGAAGGAAACCAAAATGAAATCTCAATCCCCATTGAGTCGCTTAATTTGTGTTACAAGAAAAATCCCCTCACATGATCGTGTGAGCTACCTTGGATCCTAGACCCCTATAACCAAGACAGAAGGTGATAATGTTGGACACTAACATTCCTTATAATGAAGCTAAACTAGTGAAGGAAGAAGAAGAAAGGAGCATAAATACCTTTAACGACGTTTATCCTTGCTTAATATAGGCTGATCTTGATCTCCAAGCTCTTCAAAAGGTCCTAGAATCCAACAGCAACAAGACAAAACATAATTTCCTATTCTACCATGATTAGCTTTAAAATATATCTATCAAAAAGAACAAATTCACAAAACATACACAAACTTGAAACAGGCTAAGCACACATACACACACACACACACATATATTAATTAAAACAAAACAAAGTGCTTACAATTGTAGATGTAGATGAAACAACCTCACAAATCTCTCTCTTTATTTATTTATTTATTTATTATTTATTTTTACAACTATGGAGCTATACTTTGGTCTGAAGAATACTCCCATGATGAAATGCCCAAATGCTTAACCAGGAAAAAATGTGTAGTGATTTGGAAACCACAACACAGTTGTGTGGCAATAGATCTTGTTTGTTTTAATTTGTTTATGTTTCTATCCCCAAGGGTTGGGTATTCAAGGGTTCTACAGACAAGGGTTTGCCATGTGTTATAGCTCTCTAATATACGTGTGGGGTCCAACAGTAGTACTCAGCCCAATATCTCAGGGCACTAACTAAGAAGGGTAGATCGTGCCCTTAGCCATACTACTAGACTACCCAGGTACTAGAGAGTATCTTCCTGAGTGTTGTTCTTGGTGGAACTATAGCAGTCAGGCGGTCGATCGGTTTATCTAAAGACGACTTTAGGAAATCTAGGTCGATTCGTACACAATTGTTGTATGATGTGCTACCACTCGAAGGGGTACCAACAGGGGTTACAAGGGTGGCCAACAGATGTTCACTCAAGTACCACTTGTATTTCTTGCTTGTATGAATCCCTCAACCGTGGTTTTATGCGCGTAACGACACATCTCTATGGCTTAAAGACATCGGAATACGTCTCTACCCTGGAAAAAAAATTAACCCACAATTTCTACCAAGGAAAGTGCTATGATACCACTTGTAATATACCATATATAAAAAGTATGCAGAACGGAAATAAAATGATAGAAATGGCAAAATAACAACAATATAACCAGAACAATCACCATAATAACACTGAAATGATATATGAATAACAACATAAATAACACTTTGATTCTGAGACAAATGTTCACGGCCCTCTTCGAGGGGGAAACCTCCAGTCAAGTAGAGATATATTACAATAATATCTAAGCTAGGGTTCTCATACCCTCAACTCATATTTATACTAAATATGTCTATCAAAAGAAGCATCTAAAGGAAGATCCTTCTAGAAGCAAAAGCTTCTATTAGGTCTTCTTACATTCAAATTATTCTATTTTATTGCAAGGACTTATTAATATTGACCTTTATTACATATGAATATATTTTTCTACCTATGTGCGGGTTAGGACCCTAACAAAGGTCAATGATGTAAACCTACTGTCAGAAGTGAGGAGGCCTGCCATTGAGGCATGTAGGTCCCAAGGTACTAACTGGTTTCTAGGTCTAGTTCTCGAATAATGTGTTGAAGTCGATAGGAACAGACTCATCGAAGGAGGGCCTTGATGTATCCCCCATCAATGACACGAAACTAACATAGAGATATAAGGTGGTGAATCAGATGAGAACGGACTGACACGGGTGTTAAAATAGAAAATTTGTGATGGTTGAGTCTCAAGGCAGATACTTGCCTTGAACACTGAGGCACAACAGCAAAAACATGACATGGACTAACACATAATGATGCAGTGGATACTGTGACTTTCGTCGGGTGACAAAAAGGAGTAAAGAAACTCAGAGGATTGGTTCATTGCAGAGGTTCAATAGATTAAAATGTATGCAAAGACAAAAGTGTCGTGTTCAAGGGAAATCGTAAGAGTGACCTGTGATGTTTTCAAAAATTGCTTGGCTTGCTTCCTTCAAATTTTCCCCCCATTCAGATAGACAAGTACCTATTTTTAATTTAACGAGCTCGAGTAGGGTAACACATGCTCGATACAAATCACCTTCGATAAGTCTGTCTTCCTTTGTTTAACGAACTGGAAGAAGTAAGGGTTTGATCCCATATGGGGCCTTCAATTTATGATTTTTTAACGAGTCCAGAGAAGGTAAACTCGGTGGTTTTTCATGTTTAGAGAGTCTGAAAAGAACTTAAAGATGACTTCGTGGTTGTCCTTTTTCAAAATGTTAGTCTCACGAAGCTGAAAAAGAGATAAATTATCACTCAAAAGACTCCCTTTCAAACCTTTTAAAGAGTGGGAAAGGAAGCAAGATCACTCGATAATCTTTTCATGGTTAGAGAGTCTGAAAAGAGCTTAAACACAACTCCAGGGGGTTCCTTTTTCATGTATCCATGCAAGTCTGTAAAAGAGTAAAAGTTTACTCGGTTGCGTTCTCATGTTGTTTCAAGTGCGAGAAGGAACTAAGACCATGCTTGGTATTAGTTTCATTTTTACACAAGCTTGAAACAAAATTAAAGTATGCTTGTAAATTCCCAACGTAATCTCCAAAGGCTGGGATACCCATGGATGGTTGGTATTCTGCCCCCATCTTGAAAAGATAGTGGCATAACTCCAAAATGATAATCAAAGGCTGGAGACATGCCCCCAAAGCTTCAATTCATTCACTGACTTTGAGGTTGTCACAAATTTCTATACTAGAAGGAGAAAAAGGATAAGGGTGAATGAAATGAAGGTTCAAATATGAGACTTAACAAAAGACTTGACTTGGTATGAGAGGTGACTGTTTCAATTTTTAATAAGCTTGACACAGGAAAAGAACTATGCTCAAGGCTTCGGGTTGAATCCCCATATTTTTGTTTCATTTTTTAACGAGCTTGCTCCAGAGAGGAAAATTATGCTCATCACCTTTGTTTCATTTTTTAACGAGCTTGTCACAGAGAAGGAAAACCATGCTCATGACCTCTTATTTCATTGTTTAATGAGATTTCCATAGAGAAGTAAAAACTATGCTCGAATATTTTGCTTGATCATGGATTCCAAGAGGATAATACTCTGGAAGGAATGCATGTCAAGGGACAAACATCGATCATGGCTTCCAAGAGATCTTCCCTAGATGGAATAAAATCACTCTAGAAGGAATACATGTCGACGACCTCAATAAGAGTAGGGAGATCTGGCTCCAATAGCCCTATCGAAGAGATCACCATGTTAACTACCAGATCTAAGTCAAAAAAGGTTGGGCTTACAGTGAGAGGCTCGTCTTCATTGGTGGGTGAAGGCATGGGGATAATGCCACATAATTGACCTGTGGAAGGGGCGATACTATCTGCATATAAGAACCATTTAGGGAGGTCATTGGGTTGGTAATAAAGTCAATACCAATGCATGAAAGTTGATCAATAACCACAATTATTCCATCATGAGGGAAAGATATCAGCCAAAAAAAAGAGGACACAATAGCTTTCATAGCATAGACATAATCTCACCCAAGGAGGAAATCGAAATCCAAGGGGTCCTGGACTACCATAACATCAATGAAGAAATTTTTCCCTCTCAAAGTTACAGGAAACTGAGGAAGGACTCCTAAGGAATGAATGGTTCTTTTGTTAAAAGCGAACAGAGTTTGGGTAACTGACACAAGCTAAGGATAACCCAAATCTTTCCAAGCTATAGAGGACAAAATACTAACGGATGAACCTTCATCTATCAGTGCATTAGAAACGTCCAGACCACAAACATGTACTATAATATTGAAAGGAATGTGAGAGGGAAGATGAGGTCCAGTTAGCATACCCCAATCAAAAAGGATGGCCTCATTACTTGGAGGGGGTTTCGCGGGAGAGGGAGGAATGCCTCCCAGCACGGTAGATTTTGTATCAACAAGAAAAACGTGGGAATAATAGGATTTCTCTCTAACGAGAGAGTAGGATCAACTGATAATGACATCAAATCGACCACTTGGGTTTCATTCTCAAAGGGGAGAATGGGGTCGACAGCTGGAAATGGATCGACCGCTTGGGTTGCACTCTCTAACGGGACAGTGGGATTGACTAAGGATGGGATCGGATGGACCACTTTGTCAACTGGACCAACTATGGATGTGACCATATTGACTACATGATCAACCGAACTGACCGATGGAGGTACCTGATTGATCATTACATTAACTATAAGTGGGTCGAGAATAATCTTGCGATAAGCAGCTAGAAGTTGAGGTTGGGAAACATTCATGTCTTCCAGTAATTTCGAGGCTTCGTCCATATGGGGGAAAAGGTGAGTTTGATGACTCCCTCCACATAACTGACACGGGAACTTGACTCTACTTTTATTTTTCCCAGTGGTTTCCTGACGAGTTAAGGGGACATCATCAACATGTTGTACAGAGGCTGACGACATGGGTTGGTGAGGGCGTGTAGACTATGCTTCTACAACCGTGGATAGACCAGGAAAATCCTTAAGAAGATGGCTACCCTTACAAATCCTACAAGGGTATTTGGTCTGATGGGTTGTTTGGGTGATCTGGGCATCATCAACACCCCCAGTACAATTATCAGTAACTAGTTGTTTTCCAACATTTCCAACAGTGGTTGGAAGTTTGGACCCTTGCTTATTTTTCTTCTTCTTATTCTTCCTTTTATTCTTCTTCTTATCCATCAGGTTACTAGCTTCAGAGATTTCACTTGATGAAAAATATGAAACGGAATAAGACCTTGCAAGTGAAGAAGGAGAAGGGGATCTTACTACTGAAGAAGGTGAAGGAACAACATGAGGTTGATGTTCTTGGGGGGAAGTGTTTACAACCGAAGAACTATCTACATTCAGGATTACTTGAGTGGAAAACAACCATACCGGTAATCCAATTGTGAGACCTGTAAGGATCAAAGTAGCGATGTGAGGAGGACCAATGTTTCCGTAATAAGGAAAAACAAAAGGTTCCCCTGGAAAAGGGTTTCCTTCATTGGTCATTCGAGAACTGGCGCCATTAAAAATAGATCCAACCTAGAGTTTTCTAGGGAAAACAAACAACACACACTACAAATCTAGGAAGCAAGCAAGAAAAGAAAACCTTCTCACAATGAACACACTAGTTGGTGATGATATCCAACGTCGCGAGAACAATGTAAGAAGGGGATGAGATAGATTGGGTGGAAACATTACATTGACGACCTGCTCAATAGACTTACACCCTGGTGCATGCTCACACATAGAATCGTGGGTATACCCTCCAAAGAGCTCGAGTGAGTTTGGCAAGCGTCGATTCTAGGTACTTTGAAGACTTGCGCCTCCACAACCACCTCGTGTAAAGACCCTAAATATTATGGCTACTAAGGTCACCAATTACTACAGTGATTCATGGGGAAACAGTCAACAGCTTGATCCACGTGCAAAGGCAGGGTATCTAGCCTGAAATCAACTCGAAATGATTCCACTCATCATTGTGGGTATACCTTTAAGCGACCCCCATAATATGCGCAATCTCTACACCAAGACCAAGAAAGAAAGGTGAGTAACTCTGCCAGTCTCAGTGTGATCTCGGGTTTGACCCTTGTGTGAGAAGGGCTTGCCAAGACAAAACGCAATAAGTGGAATTTAACACTCCCTATCACAAGATACTATGTTTGTTTGCAACTTTGGAAAGTTATCTTTCACACCTATTCCAAAGCCCTACACCCTAAGCTAATGTAGTATTTCTACCAGAAAATATAAAAGTGTATGATAAATTTTAGTTTCGCACTTGATTTTTAAGAATGTCATTTACTCAAGTGGAAAATGGTGTGGACTAAATGATGTCTTGACCAACTCTAAACAATGCAAAGAAATGAGAATGCAAATATTTCACTTCAATGAAAGCTATATTATGAGAAGGAGAAAAATTTTATCATTCCCAGATGCACAATGTCCCAAAATTTAATTAAACTCATAAATGTCAAGATCTCGGCCATGAGGGGGAAAATTTTTAAGAATTCAATACCAAAAAATGCCAAAAACCATGTAATTTTGCTACTCCAAATGAAAGCTAGTTTCACTACCCAAAAGCAAGAATTCATCTATCTTATTTGTTTGATTCTATTGTATAAAGAAAGTAAATACAAGTCCTTTGATGCTCCACTACTTTCAATCAGAAGAAAGAGTCATATGCATATGCAAAAGA
>SNQJ01S0205930.1:4859-16423 GCA_010110895.2 Picea sitchensis | reverse complement strand
AAGGACAATCCATTGCAAGATGTTTCTTCTGGCACCGAGGACAAACTGTTTCTTCAGGTTCCTCCCATTTCTTCTTATCCTTCAAAATATCCAATTGTGAATTTAATGAGCTAATGATATCAACTTTAAAATTTTCAATTGAAGTAATGATTTCAACTCCTATAACTTTTGTTTTTGCAGCAGATTTAAAATATTGAGAAGAAGGCTCACTAGAATTCTTACCAATCTTGAAGTTCCCTCTTGAATACCTTCTACATAACTCACAAATATCATCATATGGTAACTGAAATATACCACCTGTTCCCATCAAATTTAAGATTTCTAAAGATTCATCATGGATTCCTTTGAGTAGGAGTATTTTAAAGGTCTCTTTTCCCAACTGTTTTTGTTTGGATCTTTGAAGGTTGTATTGAAAGCGCTCCACATATTCCTCCAAAGTCTCTTCTTCTCCTTGTTTCATTCCAAATATATCATCATTTACCCTACAATAATCTTGGTACCTTTGCAAGAATACATATTTCATGTCTTCCCAAGTTTGTATAGAATTACCACCGAGGCTCATGAACCATCGGAGGGATGTTCCTTTTAGAGTAAGGGAAAAAACATTCAACTTTTGATCATTAGTAAAATAACCATAACCTCTACAAAGTACTTCAAATTGAAATAAGAATGCATCAGGGTATTCATTTGCCAAACCGTGAAAATTTGGTAGATCGGATGGGGGTATGCTTTGCATTTGTACCACTCCTTCAGGATCTCTTATGGGGAATTCAAAGGTAACAACTTCTGTCTCCTTCTTACCTACCATCTTTTTGTTGGATTCTTTAGGTGCTATCTCAAGGCTCCTTCTTCAAATGTTCCTGTCAACTTGTGAGTAGGATGGGTGGTTCTTACATCACCACTAAGAGAAATGATAAGATTTAGGATAAAAAACTAAAAACTAAATGCAAAGAAAGAAACAATCAAGAAACCTACATGCCTTGACCCTTCACCTCGGAGTCAAGAACATGAAACTAAAAAAACAATGTCAATTGGACTTGTGCACCCTTGATAACTTCCTCGGCAACGATGCCAAAATGTTGGGCTCTAAATATGTCCTAAAATCAACCTCTATGCATCAGCCAAAGGTAGGTGTTGGTACAAGCATTTTATTTTTTTCCTACGTAGGTTCTTACCTTCCGTTTTCAATACCCAACCTCCAGAGATGCGACACCTATAAAGGAACAACAATCATAAAGGGAACGACAGTTGCTCCATTCAAATGAACAACAATGATACTCAAAGGAACAATAGTCACATGAAAGGAATGACAACTGTTCCTTTCAAAAGAGCAATAACTACACTCTAAGGAACAACAGTCGCGTGAAAGGAATGGCAGATGTTCCTTTCAAATGAACAACAACTACACTCAAAGGAACAACATTCGCTACATTGGGCTGAACTAATGTTGAATTAATTACATTGTAGTATTTTCCCAACTATTCAATTGTCAACCCGAGGAAGTCTTTTATTTCAAAGTTACCGTGAAAAATATATGCAAGCAACAAATTCCAACTAACACTATTATCTATTTAATGAAATAAAACACATAACTTAAAATCAATCAAATTCACTCTTGCTTGAAAATACACTCAGCTGAAATAAAACCACTACCACATTCTTACATAAATTAAAGGATTATTAACAAAATGAATTCACAACAACATGAATTGAATCTTACTATAAGAACAATCTAATAAACAACACACAATTGTAGGCAGTGATCAACTAATCATACACCAAGATAAATTAAGACAATGAAAAGAAAAATACAAGTAAATGAATAAGACCAACACATACCAGATTGAGGGGGCCTTGCCTCACCTAGCATGCGTGGCCAAAAGACTTACAATATGAAGAGAAAGTTGCACGTAATTGCAGATCCATCAACTCCTTTGTATTATTGAAGAAAACTTATAAATTACATAAGTTCAACTGTTTCTTACAAATAAATTCTATATAATTTCATGACTACCCCTCTCCTAATTGAATAGGTCTTATTTATACAAATCAAATCCCCAAATCCCTCGGTTTCTCAAACAAATTGCTAAGTTTAGAGAACCGGCCGCAACTGTAAATTTGGAAAATACCCTTTTAAAGAACTAGTGATTTCTCTCAAAGCGTAGCTCCAATTGGAAAACGACCTGTGATGAACTCAATTGGGCCCATTATGAAAAAAACCCATGTCTTGGATTTTTGAGATTCATCCTCATCTGTTCAAAATATTCCACGCAAATTCATCTCTCCTTATCTTCCACGTTTTTCACTGAAAATGGTTAACCACGAGCTAGAACTCATATGTGTCATTTGGAGGTTGGAACCTTGACTGTTGAAAATATTGATACATAAAATCACTCGTCAAACCATCATCATAAAAATCATGCATAATAGTCTTTAATTCATTAAAAATGAAGGAAGAATAATCATTATTGACCATTAAAGCATAACATGAATAATATGTCATTTTATGAGCAGTTGTAGCAAATGTATGGAAAATGGAATGATAAATGAATGATAATAGGATGGAGAAGGGATGGAATGGATATCTATAGATGATGAAAATATGGACAAATATGTGACCCAACACTAGTCCCACCAGCATTCTTGCTTGAATGTTTCCAAGTCTTTGGTCCCACAGTTATCCAAAGACGTCGCAACGTCAGGAGTGTTTACCGAAGAAGATGCAATCATGAGAGCTCAACAACTTGAGATAATCTACTCTCAGTCTGGTCTACTGTACGAGATCTTTCCAGATGCTCCACGATCAATACTTGATAAAACCATATAGAGAGTTGGACCACATGCCGATGGTATTGTTGGTTCAGCACAAACAAAGCCCGCTGAACAACTGATGAAACAATTGCATCAATTGTCTATCCAACATACAACGACTAGCCAGACTACTGTTCCGACTGCTCCCCCTACCCAAACATTGGATGTACACAGTGTGCAATCGATAAATATGAAGGCCACCCAACAGCCTGATGGAAAGAAGAAACAATGTAAGAAGGGTAAGGGGGATAAGAAACCCACTAATAATGTTGGCGAGGGCAACACCGAGAAAAGGAAGTTGAAGTATCTGTGTAATCTGTGCGCGGAAGACCACCCGACTTACTAGTGCCCTCAGCTTGTAGAGGCCCAAAATCTATTGTCACAATAACAACCTATTGTGTTAAGAAACCCATTTCAACATGGCCAAAATCTAACTCAAGCCTCTACAAGTGCAAAAGGGGGCAACCAAGGACCCCCTCCATCTTCAAACAATCCTGCATCCATGAATGTGTATATGATGAAAGGTGATGCCTATATATCGACTAGAGAACATGATTACAACAAGCCAAGCACCTATGAGAAAGGTAAAGAAGCTGAAATCCCATCTCTTCCTCTCCAGATCGATAAGATGTTGGGCGAAACCATGACACGCATCCCAAAAGGTGCGTTTAAGAAAGATTCTCACAACCCAAACACAAGGGCTGCCCAGAACTACTTTGTGGTGGAGGATTTGTCTCAAACCTCTTGTGCGATGTCTTCTTTGGAAGTCCTCCAAAGATACCCTTCCTAGAGAAAGGCTCTGTTAGCTGCTTTAGGATCCATTGAGACTTGTAATCCAGGTACAATCATGCTTGATACAACCAACTTGAAACCTCATCTCCCTTACCATGTAGCATTCTAGATAGTCGTGGCTTACACCACGAAAACATTTACTCAAAACATTTTATGCATGGTTGTTGATGAGGGTGCCTCAACATGCGTAATGTCTTTGCCATGTTGGAAGGCCATTGGCCAGCCCATTTTGTCTCCGTCACCTATTCTTCTTACCGCTTTCGATGGTCATTCATTTCGACCACATGGCATTATCCCCTCTTTTCTCGTGCAGTTTGGAGGGAAAACCGTGTGTGTTGAGGTTGAAGTGGTCGACACATCTCTCAACTACAATCTCTTGTTAGGGAGGAGTTGGACCTATGCTATGCAAGCAGTAGTCGCTACATTTTTATGAGTCTTATTGTTTCCACACGAGGGATGGATCGTGACCATTGATCAGTTGTCTTTCTCCCATCTTGACCCTTCATTGGGGGCATCCATGGTCCCAATGATTGATAACCCTCAACCCGACGTCGTCAACATAGGGGTTGGTTTGTGCCCACCTTTGATGGGTACTTTCGATTACCCACCTCCTCAAGGCGATGTTAAGTTCATATCTTACCACCATAAGGTTGAGATTTTACAAGTTTCATGGTTTCACACGACTTACTTCAATGATTTGTGGATTCTACCTTCCCCATCGGCCATGATGGAAGGGAAAGGGCACCATGGTATGTCCATGCCCTTGTCCGCAACAGAAGTGGCGTACTCTTTAGCCCAACAAGCTTCCACCGACCCCGATCCGACTCCTGCACAAGAGTTAGATCCGATTCTAGAGCCTATTTGGGCTCAAGGTTCTCTCGTTGATACATATTCTTTAGACTTAGTCTTGCCCTCAGACGAAGTAATCATCGAAGCAATGACTAGTCCGAACAAACCTCAGGATGATCTCCATCATAGATCTTACTTCCTCCCATAGTTAAGTAGAATCGAAGCAGGGGAATTCACCTTGACTATGACTGGAGATAGGTTTTTTCCTATCAATCCTTTGGCTACACATGTTGTTTATGCTGAGGGTAATATGGAAACCATCGCCGAAACTATACCTATAAACATCTCCAGAACCCCTAGCGTTGTGGAGAATATTTTTGTCGGAGCTGACTACTCCCCAGAAGAGATTCAAATCTACACGGATTTATTTAAGGAATTCCGCGATGTTTTTGCTTGGTCTTACAAGGAAATGCCAGGCATCGATCCAAAAATTGTTGAACACGAAATAACAATTTATCCTGACGCTAAGCCGATTCAGCAGAAGCTTCATTTGATTAATCCTAAGAAAGAAAAAACTATTAAGGTTGAAGTAGAGAAACTGCTCAAGGCAGATTTTATCTACCCCGTCCATTTGACCCAATGGGTGTCAAACCCCGTGTCGGTTAACAAAAAATAGGGTACGATTCGCGTATGTACGAACTTCCGTGATTTGAACAAAGCCTGTCTAAAAGATAATTTCCCCACACCATTTATTGACCAGATAGTCGATGAATGCACATGTTGCGAGGCCTTTTCTTTCATGGATGTTTTTTCGGGATATAATCAGATACAAATCAAACCTAAAGACCAACACAAAACACCATTCATTTGTCCATGGGGTACTTCGTGTAACGTAAGATGCCTTTTGATCTGAAAAATGCTAGAACTACCTTTCAGCGGGCCATGTCTTT
This sequence comes from Picea sitchensis, assembly GCA_010110895.2. Classification (NCBI taxonomy): domain Eukaryota; kingdom Viridiplantae; phylum Streptophyta; class Pinopsida; order Pinales; family Pinaceae; genus Picea; species Picea sitchensis. Next base: position 11,081 of record SNQJ01S0205930.1, on the reverse strand, counting down.
TTCTTTCCATGATCTCAAACATATCGTTGAGGCCTACTTAAATGATATAGCATCATGATCTCGTAAGAGAACTGAGCATCCCATGCACCTCCAACTTATGTTTGAGCGATGTCGCTACTTCTGGATTCGCTTGAATCCCTACAAATGCAGTTTTTGCGTGACATCATGCCGTCTGCTAGGTTTCATAGTTTCAACAATAGGGATCATGGTAGATCATCTCAAGGTTGAGGAAATAGTTCAGTTACCTCCCCCACGTACAATACTTCAACTTTAGAGTTTACAGGGAAAATAAAACTTTTTACGGTGTTTCATCGCAAACTATGCCGAAATCACAAAGGGCTTTATGCGTTTACTAAAGAAGGATGTTCCTTTTCATTGGGACGATGCCGCTCAATTTTCCTTCGAAGCGTTGAAACGTGCCCTCACAACTTCCCCTTTGCTTCGTCCATGCAATTATAACAAAGATTTCTTATTATACTTGGCTGTAGCAGAGTCAACCATCGGCATGGTCTTAGTTCAGGAGGATGATTTTCTCTCAGAATATGTGATTTATTACCTGAGCCAAGGCCTGGTTGGACCGAAACTTAATTATTCTCATATCAAAAAAATTGCATTGGCAACAGTCCATGCTATCCAATGGTTTCGTCATTATATTTTGTTTCACAAGACCACCGTCATTGCCATCGTGAATCCGTTTCAATATGTGTTGACACGATGGGTAATCAACAGAAAGATCAGTAGATGGATAGTTGTCCTCTAGGAATTTGACTTAGATTTCATTTCGGTGAAATCCAAAAAGTCACTAGTCTTTCCGGAACTCATCTCAGAACTTTCGATCGCGTTAGGTGGTGTTATGCCCGAAGAGTCCCCTATTCAAGGAGACATGTTTTTGATAGCATCTTCAAACCCCTAGTATGGAGATATACTTGTCTATCTCCAAACTTTGAAATGCCCCACCTATGCTTCTCATGATGAGTGTCGCCATATATGTCATCAAGCCAAGAACTATCTCATACTCGATGATGCTCTGTATCGTCAAGGTGTATATTTCATCCTTCATCGGTGCCTTACTCATGAAGAAGCAAAAATCGTCCTTAACGATTTCCATATTGGAGCATGTGGCGTTCATTTGTCTGGGTTGGTGACAACCCAAAATATTTTACGAGTCGATTACTTCTGGCTGACACTAATCAAAGATTGTATCACATCAGTCAAGAAGTGCCACCCGTGTCAAATATTCTCACAGAAGATGAGGGCACATCCTGCTCCCATGTTTCCCGTCATCACCATTGGCCCCTTCACCAAGTGGGGGATTGATTACACTACCTGCAACCCTCCTTCAGCAAGAGGGCACCGTTATATCATCGTAGCAGTAGACTACTTCACCAAGTGGGTCGAAGCTATGCCAACATTCAAATATGATGGCGAGACTGTCACCCTCTTTTTGTTTAACCAGATTATAACACGGTTCGGTGTCCCGAGAGAGATTGTCACTGACCATGGAAGTCACTTTCAGAACACAATGATGACCGATTTAACATCAAAGATTGGGTTGAGGCAAGAACATTCGTCACCCTACTACCCTCAAGTGAATGGTCAAGTGGAAGCTGTCAATAAATCTCTTAAGACCATCCTACAACGAACGATCAATTCATCCAAGTCAAATTGGCATTTGATGTTATACTTGGCATTATGGGACTACCGAATGTATGTTAAGACTGCAACCGGTTTCTCACATTTTCAACTCGTTTACAGGCTGGAAGCAGTCTTGCCCATAAAATGTCAGATCCCATCTTTAAAGTTGGCAGTATAGTTATTTCCAGACACTTCACCGCTTGAAGAGCATTTATTATATCTCGAGCAACTCAATGAGTAGTGTCGTGATGCAGCCTTAGCTAATGAAGCTCACAAACAAAAAGTCATGTGTCAGTATGATCGGTCCGTTCGTCCTTGGATTTTCTCGGAAGGCGACCTTGTCCTAGTCTATAACCAAGATAAGGACCCCTTGGGGGTAGGCAAGTTCAAACCCATGTGGTTCAGACCTTTCATCGTAAAAGAGGTTCTAAAAAAGGGTGCTTATTGTCTGATAGATTTTGAGGGAAATGCTTTAGCAGAGCCTAGAAATGGGCTCTACCTCAAGAAGTAATACTCATAGGTAGGTCACCTTGGGTAACTTTTTGTAACATATGTATAGTCTTTGTACTATTAATTTTTGGTTTCTTTTGGTTTTATGGATGTGTCGTTTTTTGATGTTATCTTTTGTCACTGTGGCATATGTCAAGTGAATCAGAGGTCTTCATTGGATTCACAAACGGTGCTAGCTGACACACTCAGAGGCTTGCCTCTGCAGCTTGGGTAATTTTTACACCTCAGGGCCAGTTGCTATCTTCAGGAGGTATATGTTTAGGAAAAACCATAAACAATGTCAACGAATACAACGTAGTTATTGAGTTTCTTCGTGACATGCTCGAAGAATTGCCTATTCAAGGAGACATGTTTTTGATAGCATCTTCGAACCCCTGGTATGGAGATATACTTGTCTATCTCCAGACTTTGAAATTCCCCACCTCTGCTTCTCATGATGAGCATCACCGTATACGTCATCAAGACAAGAACTATCTCATACTTGATGATACTTTGTATCGTCGAGGTGTAGATTGCATCCTTCGCTGGTGCCTCACTCATGAAGAAGCAAAAATCGTGCTTAACGATTTCCATACTGGAGCATGTGGCGGTCATTTGTCTGGGTTGGTAACAACCCAAAATATTTTACAAGTCGGTTACTTCTGGCTGACACTAATCAAAGATTGTATCACATCAGTCAAGAAGTGCCACCCATGTCAAATCTTCTCATGGAAGATGAGGGAACAACCTGCTCCCATGTTTCCCGTCATCATCGTTGGCCCCTTCACCAAGTGGGGGATTGATTACACTACCTGCAACCCTCCTTCAACAAGGGGGCACTATTATATCATCGTAGAAGTAGACTACTTCACCAAGTGGGTCGAAGCTACACCAACATTCAAAGACGATGGTGAGACTACCACCCTCTTTTTGCTTAACCAGATTATAGCACAGTTCGGTGTCCCAAGAGAGATTGTCACTGACCATGGCAGTCACTTTCAGAACACAATGATGACCGATTTAACATCAAATGATGGGCTCTACCTCAAGAAGTAATACTCATAGGTAGGTCACCTTAGGTAACGTTTTGTAACATATGTATAGTCTTTGTACTATTAATTTTTGGTTTCTTTTGGTTTTATGGACATGTCATTTTTTGATGTTATCTTTTTTCACTGTGGCAGATGTCAAGTGAATCAGAGGTCTACGTTGGATTTGCAGATGGTGCTAGCCGACACACTCGGAGGATTTCCTCCGCAACTTGGGTAATTTTTACACCTCAGGGCCAGTTGCTATCTTCAGGAGGTATATTTTTAGGAAAAAACATAAACAATGTCACCGAATACAACACAGTTATTGAGTTTCTTCGTGACGCTTTGTCATTTGGTATCTCTCACCTCTGAGTCTATTTAGGCGCTTAGCTGGTTATGTCTTAGTTAAATAGAGTCTACCGTGTTCATGATCCTACTTTACACCGACGGTTCCTTAGGGTACGTCTATTAGAATGAAGCTTTGATTATTTTACATATTTTCATGTTCCTAGGAGATTAAATCAAGTCACAGATACTCTAGCTAATCAAATTTTAGATTGTCATCTCACACACATATAATAAACACACACACATGCACATGTAAATTCATTTTTAAAGCAAATGTGATCCATAATTCATAAAAATACATAAAAATCCGTATATAATATCAAAAATATCAGAGTACATGTGTGGGCACAAGCGCCTCAAAAATACGTCCAATAACAAGTCATGGGGCTTATGCCCTAAAAAATATACAAGTAGTGCCCTCGGCATGTGAAAAGTCCAACCTAACTAAGGATGAGGCCCATTGGCCCTGTTGTAATGGTCAATGGATTTTTCCAAATGCCGAAAAAGTCAGACCCATGTCCCTGGTGCCCCCACTACATGAGGCTGCATAGACGACCACAGATCCTCGATCTCTGCCATGGGGACTGTGCGATTAAGCAAGGTAAAGTTTCCCTCTACTCGTCTCAAAACTCTCTCAACCTCACCGGCTGGAGGTACTCCTTCCGCTATTGGTCCGCCAACTGCGGCTGGGGCGGCCTTTGGTCGAGGACATCGCCTGTTCCTTGCATAGTCGGCTGGTCGCACTGGCCCCACATATGCACATAATAGACACAGATCTGTCAGATACTCTGGTGTATAAAAAAATGATATATATAAAAAACAACATAAAAATTACATATATTTAAAAAAACAAAAAACAAAGAAAACTTACCCATCTCTCCTCGCTGCTCTCCGGGAGGTACCGGTATCTCAGGATGTCTAGAGAAGTCAATCCCGACATAGGGGTACTCCTCTATGACCGAAATCTATCATGCCCACCAAGAAAAGAACTTGTCATTGAAGGCCTCAATGGTCCTCCCTCCCCCCTGTCATGAAAACAACACCGCCCATCTACATAATGCGGGGAGAAAGGCCTCGTGCTCTCGTATAGTCTCTCTAGGACTCTCAAAGAATAAAGAACAAAGAATCATCCCAAACCTGAAGTTCCTCTGATTCTGCATTCAACACTCTGTTAATTGCCTCTTCATACAATCTAGTAAGGTGGTGCTCCAGTCAAATATTTGTGCATTTAAGCACTGAACTGCACAATTCATGTGTGCAAAGGAAGCCTAATGCAAAGACGTGGATCCAGTAATCCACCCAATGAGAAACACTATAAATTTTAGTGATAATTTAGAGATCTTGATTATTGGCACTTGCGAGCTCGTTCTGTCAGTATCGACTTCAGAATGGAGTCTAATCAACTCCGATATGTTATGAGGCCCGGAAGGAAAGGCACAAAAATTGACTGACTCCCCTCTCCTCAAGAGGCCAGTCAGGAAGTATATATCCTCTGTTGTTGGAGTCAGTGACTACCCCTCTAGCATAAAGGCCTCTACATCAGGATGCCAATAATCCACCAAGGCGTTCAATAGCCTAGGTTGTGCTCGCATGAAAGGAAAATTGAAAAACTTTAACAAACCACACTGCAACAATGTAGCAAGAGAATCATGGTCCTCATCGACCAACACATCAATATCCTCATGCTCTCTTTCCCTCCAGTGAACATACATCCAGCAAATAGACAAAGTTTAGGAGGGTTAACTCTTGTTTTTTATTTATTTTTACACTAAATGGAAGGTCCATGCGGGCTGTAGTGCTAACAGTAGCGTGTACACTTGGGCTATCATAAGGTAGCTCGTGTGTACACTCATGCTGTCATAAGACAGCCTGCGTGGACGTAGGGCCGACCTTTTAAAGGTCGACGCCCCCCCCAAAAAATGAACTTAAATGCATAAAGAAATAATTAAAGTGCAAGAGGGGGTAGTGAGTACTTACTTGGTCCAAGCAGATGGTCGTTTCGTCCACTGAAGCTCTTGGAATCAAATTTTTTCACAAAGGGGTAGTTTTGAATTTTAGTAAATTTCTCAATTAGCAATGGTGATAATTAGCTGCCAACTTCTATTTATAGACTTTTTGGCCTCTTTTTGTCAATTTGTGGACCCTTTTGTCATTTTTTCTTAACTGAAAATCATTTACTATGGTTCGGGAGTTTTCTTTGGATCGTCATGAGAAGTGTTCTTTGGGTATTGGGAAAATTTTTGGAGTTTTGGGTTGTTTTGAAGGTCCTTTGGTAAAAAGCCATTTTTTTCAACTCATTGCATTTAAGATAGGATTCCACCTCCACTTTTTCTGCATCTTGTTGTCTTTTCTGCTTTGCCATAAGATCGATCCCACCAAGTTGCGACACAGAACCATCATTTCCACTTTAGGAGTGTTGTAATTTAGTGGTAGAGCCTACCTTAACATGGATGCCCTAGGTAGATCCTGATTGCATTTTGGTGTCCATGTTGTCACTAACGACTATAGGCCCGGTAGTTCTTACTAGTTTTCCCTGATTACGAGTTTGAGCCTCATTTGCATGATTCTGTATCACTCTTGAACTCACCCTTGGGACTCCCAAAACTTAACGGGTCTTCTTTTAAGCTCTTTTCAGACCCTCTAAACGTGAAAAGATTGCCAAGTGATCTTGTTGACCTTCATGCTCGCTAAACTGAAATTTGAAGTCACGTCTGTCCGG
>SNQJ01S0205929.1:0-14713 GCA_010110895.2 Picea sitchensis | reverse complement strand
AGGAGGGTGGCGAGGGGGGGAAGGCGAAGGTGGAGGTCAGCGAGGTGAGGAAGGAAGAGGAGCGAAGCCGAGGGAATTTCCTAGGCTGTCGAACCATTCGACTCGACAGGCAAAGGGATTCGACAATGAGGAGAGGTCTGGGGTACTATCTCGAGTCGACTGAGCAAGAGTGGGAGACACAATGGGCGTCAGGGTGGAGGCAAACTCGGCTTTTGGAGGAGAGCCACACCCTCGCTCTGCCCTTCCTCTAGTCGCATACCAAGCCGCTCCCCTCTTCGATTTGCCCCTGAGGTGAGGCATAGAAAAATCCTCCGGAAACCAGATATAGAACGCGAAGGGAGAGTGCGAGTGGTTGCTCGACAAGGGCAAGACCACCCATACCCAGTGACACTGCAAAAACTGTGAAGAGATGCTGGAAGCCGAGTGCAAGGAGGACTGCAGAAGCTCGAACCATAGTAGAAGGACGGCGTCAAAAACCGGGAGGGGTCGAGAATTCGGAGGCCAAGGGATTGAATGAGCCTTGGCACTCCAAGGCTCTAGCCTAAAACCTCCATTGTTGGACTGGTGATGGGACTATGACTTTGTCCAACCCATCCCCATTAAGATTCCCACGAAGCAAGTCGTCAAGTGATAACAGCAGGCTAACAGCGAGTGAAAACCAAGGAGCGACGGTTGGGAGTTTAAACTCATGAGGTGACGGTAGAGGGAGGGTACGCCTATGTCAGCTCCAAGTGGCAGGAGGTCTGGCCAGGTGGCCTCCCCTCTAGTTGTCCTTCTGTTGAGACCGTAGACACCCCATCCGGGATCATAGAAGTGTCTTATTAAAATAACCCTCACAAAACCATTAAAAATAATGCATTCACAAAACATTTAATTATAACTTTACCAAATTTAACATAATTCATATATATATATAAGAAAAGAAGAATAAATTTCATAATCATATAACCTATTCCAAAACCTCTAAGAGAAAAAATTGTATATTTTATAACTAATTATACATTCAAATAAGCGTATACTAAATCATGAAAAACATATGGTTTCTATGCAACTTATATTTTTTATTATGTACGGGTATTAGGTATGAGATTTGGCAGGGGAATGTATGAGGTGGTCGCAAGTGGAATTTTGAGGTGGTCGCTCATGTGTGGCGTCGCGGGCTCATTTCTCGGGGGGCATGTCCAAGGATTAACTCTTAGGCGACCGCAGGACTGAGGTTCAGCTAGATCTCTCTTCCCGCAGATAAGCCCCAATGGACCCATGTCGTCCGGAATCCTTTTAGTCATGGATCTAGACAAGAAATTCTAGAATTCTCCTTTTTGAGACTGAGTGTAGAGGTTGAAAGTTGACACGCGTCGATGGAGTGGGGGGGGATGGACCTCATTGACTTTGAGGAGAGTCTACTTTAATTCCAGGCATTCAAAACACAGACAATTTACCAGGTTAGATCTCCTTCATATTCCCCTCGGGATCCATTGCAGGCAGAGCTTGGATGTGGTTTAATTGATCTAGCTAAGTTCGTTGTACTGATTGTTTCAGGAAGGGATCTAGGAGTAAATGTCAATGGTTACCATTCCTTCTGTTCACATTTTGAAGCTCACCCCATCCCCTTTTCCTTCGCTCGATTCTTCAATTGCAAAAGAGATTATTCCTTCTCGTCTCCTTGATGTAGGGTTAATCTGCAAAGCACGCAAGAAGTGTGTTCGGGATCGAACCAATAGCATTTAGATGGTAGTCGAAAAAGACATTTCGGTCGCTGAGGTGAGTAAGTACAACGATACTATGTTGGTCAACAGGTTTTGTGGAAAATCACCTAAGGAAGGCTCATTGGCCAAGTGGATCGATCAACACTGGAAACCATTAGTCGAATATTTGTTAGTTTTCCATGTCTTACTCAGATTGTTGGCTTTTCTTTATTTTCAATTCAAGCTTAGACTGTGAGATGATTATGGAGAGAAGTTGGAATTGGGGGCCTTCTGGGTTGGTCATTCAAAGATGGATAGTTGAATTTGATCCAACCAAGGAACCAGTCACAGTCTCAAAGGTTTTGGCATCCTCCCAGTTTTACCCCTGGCCTTTTGGTCCAAAGAAGCGATGGAAGCAATCGACAATAAAATCGAAAGATTCATCAGCTTGGAACCCGGTTGGGATCAAAGGCTCAACAGGCGTTGGGCATGGATTTAGGTGGAGGTAGATCTTCGTGATGGTTTGGTAAGAAACACCAATTTGGTATATGGAAAGAATATATGGCATCAAAAAGTTGACTATTGGAAACTGCCTTTTCGTTGCTTTTCTTGCCACGAAGTGGGACATTTATAAGCACAGTGTAATAAGATTCATTGGTATCCAAAGTGGCTAGCAAAAATCTGGGTTAAGAAATTTTCTCTAGTTAGAACTGAAGTATGCCAACCCCTAAACAACAAGTGTCAAGATATCAAAGCAATGGAGACACAGGTGGATGAGAATGATGGGATGGAAATTCCTCAGGCTACTTCAAACACATTGGAAGCTGACCCTGGTAAGATTCTTTTCAATTCCCCTCCCTCATTTTTTAACTCTAAAGTTGAAGCTCCAATGGGGTCCCCTCCTGTCCCTGATGTTCTTGTACTTTCCCCCACCCCGCCCTCCTATCCTGCTTCCCTCGGTCCCTCCTCTCCCCGTCGTATCAGTTGTATCTCTTGAATCCCCTCAGGTCCCTTCTCCCAAAGAGGTGTCTTATGTTCCCTCTCCCTCTGTTATCGAATTGGATCTTCTTCCCAAAAGAGATTACTTGTTGCATCCTTGCCCTGGTTCGAAGGAGGCCATCCCTTCCAAAGGAGGATTTCCTCTCGACCTTGTCCAGCCCAATATTGTCGGAAGAAAGTCTCATCTTCTCAAAGCTCATCAGTGCAACATCATGGTGTTGGAACGGGGGCAAACCCAAGGTTCAATGCTTACAACAACGCACCAAAAAAACCCTAACTACCAGCCCTTTCGGCAACACCTGTGAAGCAGATGAAGTCTCACCCAAGGTAGAGGCAGGGGTGGTTGCAAGACTCAGATGTATGCAACCTTAGCTGGGACACAGATCTGTGATTGTAACACCTTAACAGAGAACTTAGCAGTTATAGTTCATCAATATTCAGTCTTAGTTTACAACGCAACTAAACCCTAACAATAGATCAACGTAACATTCACACAGATCCAATAGGTTCAAGCACTAAGCATACCAACATAGATCAGATCTAGCATTCATTCACATTATTCAACACTAAGCTACCATATTAGATTCTTCTAAGCATACATCAGTGCACTAAGCATTTAACCATATAAACAAGAGAACAACCATAAAGCACAACACAACCACAACACGGGATATATGTGGTTCACCCCCACCCCGGGGCTACGTCCACAAACTCTTCCTCTTTATTTCTTTCTGTCAATCTTCTACATGCACAGAGCCATGATATCTTACTCTGCAGAGGACAGGAGATCTGCGCACACTCCGCTAGATCCTCCTTCCCTGAGTTACAACACAAATCCTCTTCACAGTCTCTTACAATCACTTGCACTTAGCTCTGCAAGTTCTCCACATAGCATGCACAAAGAACTTACAAGTTGCACTTAGCACAGTGTCTAGCCTCTCTTCGATCACATAGATCGAACTACTTCCTACATCGCCTAGCTTTCTATTTATGCATTACAAAAAGGGCCTAAACATGGGTAAACCCATGGGTCGACATCCCCATACCCGTTACATAAGCCCAAAACCCAAAAATCCCTAAAAAGGGGTCGAGATCCCGCGATCTCTGCTTCGACTTACGCTTCGCCTTTAACATCCTGTCGAAGTCCCAAACATAGGTCAAACATGACCAAGGATCCTCAAAACTTGGTCAAGGGCCAACAGGCCCCCAACACTCACCTATGACTCGTCCCGAGTCACTCTAGTCTGGGTAGCTCTGCTTCAAAAGCCTCGAGCTTGGCTTGAGCTACTTCGACTTGTTGCTGCGCCACGGCCTCCTGCTCGGCGAACTCTTGGATTACGGCTTCGTTGACAGGTCCCTCTAAATGTTGTTCAACTGCAGTGACAACTTGCTCCAGTTATGCTCCTCGACCTTCAATCTCTAAGAATAGTTGGCAAGCCTCATCTTATGTTGGTTGGAGCCTCTGAGTCACTTCCATGACTTTGCTCTAAATGGTGTGGACTTGTTGTTAAGCAATGTGTTGTTCTTGGGATCGCTTCATCCTCTCAACGACTAACGGAGGCTTTAACTGCACCTGTACTGTTTCTGCTTGTTGCTTTGCCTCCTGAAGATGTGACTCCGGTGCCTTCAATTCAGGATCCTCGGTGAGTTGCTCATAAGTCTTGGCACTACGATCGCTTAGTTGTTTACATTCCATGGTGAGGGCCTTGATTCTCTCAATTGTGCTTCGAGCAGTTGCTTCTCTTTGATCTCGTACATCCGGCGGAGTGTTGGGCACTGTTCGTAGCTCTAAGTCTGCTATTCTTTGTTGGAGTTGTTGGATCGCTTCCGCGAGCTGGCCTACTTGATGCTCCACTCAGTCTTTTGCCTTTGGCTCTAAATCCATCACAGAGTGAAGTGCTTTGTTGACTGCTTCTTTGACTCCAAGATGCTCTGCGAGCAACTGTTCTTTTTCTTGCTTGACCTACGCCCTCTCTTCTTCAAACTTGGCTTGCAGGTCATCCTTCTCCTTTTGTGCGACCTAACATTGCTCTACCATTTCTTCTTGGGCTTGTTTCAGGGCTGTTGTGGCCTGGTCTTTCTTAGCTTGTGCTTGACGAAGGTGAGCTTCGATCACATCAGCTAGTCTGTGGACTTGGGCAGGCTCATCTCCCAACTCTGGTTCTTCTGATGGCGGGGGCGCAGTGGATACTACGTGGCTGGATTGAAGGGCCTATTGTACCCCTCTGAGTTCAACCTCGATCTTGTCATACATCTCCTCCTGCTTGGCTTCATGTTTCTGCAAGATGTCCTGCGAGGCATTTTCTACAACTGCGATGATGAAGTCGAAGTCATCTACAGTGAGCATAGTCTGCATCTTAGTTAAGGTGGATCTGGATTTCTTTCGGGAAGCGAGTTTCATGGGGGAAACCTTCATTTTCTTCAAGGTATCAACCTCATCAACAGGATCCCTAGGCGATGTTACTTCGCCCTACTTCTATTGATCTTCTTTTCTATGGGTCTCTTTTTGATTTGCTTCATCATCACCCCCTCGGCCAAGTGATACTGAAGCAGTTTCTTCCGATGCGCTACTCAAGTTTTGGACCTCTTTGGTCTTCTTCCTTCAACTGGGTCTAGGGGTATCCTTTGCTTCATGAGTGGTCTCAGGGATGCCGATTAGTTCAGGGTTTGACATTTCTGCGGGGTCAACGGGGATGAGGAGCTCTACAAACCAGTCCTTGGTTATCTCTTCGAGATCCTCCTCTGTGAGCTTGTAGTATGATGGAAGTTCTTTTTTATGCTCATCTGCGCGCACGGTGATATAAATGAAGTGTCGATCTGGATGGAACTTCATGAGGGGTCAGAACCGATGCAGGGTATATGGCGTCATGCGAGGGATATCTTTGATAGCTCTCTTCAGTTGGAGATAATATGTATGAAATATCGCGTTCGACTGCCACTGTTTTCCCATATCGCTTGAGTACCAGAGCATGGTGAACTTCGTAGTGAGCGGCTCAAACGGTTGAATGTACGGGAAGGTCGTACCTTCTGGTATTTCCCAAGTGGTAAATGCGATGAGGATTAGGAGCCAGCTAAAGTGGAACTCATAGCCCTAATCTTGAGCTTCGCGACAGTCTAATTCTAGCTGGTTGACCAAGTACTTCGCTCAATTCATCTGGAGTCCTTCTACACATTTCCCGACGAGGTCAACAACAAATCTATGACATGTGTAGGTTTGTTCTTTCTTACGAGCTTTTCTGCAATCAGCTGGCAGGCTAGGTGCACTGCGCCATTCTAGATGGAGGATGCCTTGTAGCCTCACGTTCCCTTTTCTACATCGCCATATGTGTCTTTGATCTTCTGTTCCATTACACAATCTGTAGCCTTCCCTAGGTAGAAGTCCTGCAGGTCGGGTCCCTGCATGCTCAATTCCAGTGATCCTATGGATCAACGTCGGATCAACTATGATGCGTCAGTCTAGCCATAGGTAGCCTCCATGGTAACATGAGAGTAAGAGCTTAACACACGCGTTAACCTCTTGGTGCTTTCCAAAGTGTGGAATATTCATTACATTCAAGAGGGTGGACTACGCGAGGTTCATAGTCCATGATTGGGGGATTATTTTCGAGTTCTTCCCCTTCATCCTGGTCAAGTATTTGTAAGGAGCGAGTATACTATGGTTCTTGCGGTCTCCTAGGTTGAATTCGTTGAACTTCAACATCGTGATCTTATCCTGCTGCGCTCTAAATGGACGTATCCCCTTTGGGAGGTACGCAGTAACCAAGGTATAATCAAAGTCTCTCGGGACACTGTCACGACTCACCACGCCAGCCAGAGGCAGGATGTAGTCAGGTAGGATGGTCGGTATTAGCTTCGCGTTTGCCAAGTCATCTCGGTGCTTGGTTCTCTTCTCTGTTGCCGGTCGGGATGGTCGACAAAGAGGCTTGCACTCCTCTCGTTGATGATGCTTGAATACCTACGGACATTACTTTTTCAGCCATGATATCGATGAGAACTTCTTCGACGACTTTCTCTGCAACGTTGAGCTCATCCGACATACACGCTTAGATCAGATAACTCGGGTGGATGGATGAGTGCGCAAGGAAATGGAACAGGTGTCGATCTCAATGAACACAACACAATAGCAATGAGTTGGCTTGGATACAATTCGCAAAAGTGTTCTCAATGTAACAGTCGATGGACTAAGTAGGCACGATGTAACGGATCTCTCCAACGGATGAGAGGCCTTCATCAATGTGGTTTTGTTCGTAGCGGCGCGGTCCCAATGGTCTGATGGCGAGTATTCGGGCCATTACTGTTGTTTTAACTGTTCAGGTCGTCGGGCTAACGGTTATAATGCTTTCAATGGCTATATCGCTTCGCCATGGCGAAGTGCCATGTTGCGATGTTCTGATATCCCGACAAAGTTCCAGTCTTGCAAACCTTCCTTCTGCGAAGTCCCCTCTAGAACCTTATGTAACCTTTCTATCTTTGCTCTCTTCTTACTAAGATTTCTAGCCTTCTTCCCGGTGATCTTCGTCTTAGTATTCCTCTTTCCATTATGATTCTTATCTCCTTTTGGCATAGAAACTTCGCGTTGTTGAGATCCTTTCATAGGGTCGGAGAGTAATATGTCTTCTCTATCCGGGGTAGGTGTTCTACTTATTTGTGAGTCTGCTTGTGTTATTTCAACTTCAACATCCAAGTTTTTGGTTCTAAGTAGCTTCGATATCTTCTCATGTTCTTCAATCAAGTGTGCTATCCTCCTGGTCATAAAATCTTTTAATTCTTGTTTCTTCTGATCTAATACTTCTTCTTCTTTCCTTCTGGACTGATCCATTTCAATCCAAGGCTTTCCTAGTAATATAGCAAATGGGGCATTGTTCTCAATAAATTTAACAATCTCAAAATCTTCCTTTGTCGAGGTTCCATGAGCACTCATAGATATCTGGGTGAGTCTTCCACATAGGGTTATCAGCTTTCCTCTAAATAGTCTTAATCCTCCTAATGAAGGAATCATAGCAGGCTTTCCTAAAGTTTCCCAAGTTCTTTCTCTCGTGATATTTACTTGTGCTTCTTCATCCAGAACACTGTTAATGTCGAAGTCTCCTATTCTTGCTTCTATGCATTCTTTTTCTTGGAAGATCTCTGATAAGTTGATATCTCTATGATCATTTAGGGTTTCTTTCATTTGCAGTAGTACAATCTCTGATTCTGTCTGGGGTTCTACCATGGTCTCAGTTTCATGACCTTCCTCAAGGTTTTCTTGTCTCATATTCATTTTGTCAAGCTTAGCAATCATTCTAGGGAAATCTAAAACTTCATGGTCCATAGCTTTACAACAAAGATAACTAGGTCTTCTTCTAGGGCATTCCTTAGCAAGATGTCCCGGTCTTGTGCAACTGCAACAAAGGGTTAATCCTCTTTTTCTTTGAAATGATCCCTATCCTTTCCTGTACTGCGCACTAGGATCATAGTAGCTAACTTGCAAAAAATTCTTTCCAGGGTCATGCATCCATTTGTTAGTCCAAACATTCTTTCTATGCATAGGAATAACATATCTTTCACTATTTTTGTCAGATCTACTCATATCAAACCTTCTTTCATCTAGTTGTGCCCTACTTTTCAAGCTAGGATGAAATTTATCAAACATACCTAGATCCATACTTTTGAAACAAAAAATTCCACTTATCTTACCTTTTCAATCAAAACCTTTCACTGTTCTTACCTTTATCAGAGCACAAAGCTTTAAGATCTTACCTCTTTAACCAAAACATCTTACTTTACTTTTATCAGAGCACAAAGATTTCAGGTCTTACCTCTTTTCTTTAGATATGACTTTACTTCTTGGCACAGAGCTTCACAGGTCAAGTAGAATGTCATGCACTAGGGAAACAGATCTATGCACAAAGCTTTCTCTCCTTCAGTTCCCAACAATCATAGTTTCAGTCCCGGCAACATAACCATTTGCTGGAACGGGGGCAGACCCAGGGTTCAACACTTACAACAACACACCAACAAAACCCTAACTACCATGCCTTTCGGCAACACTTGCGAAGCAGATGAAGTCTCACCCGAGGTAGAGGCAAGGGTGGTTGTAGGACTCAGATGTCTGCAACCTTAGCTGGGACACAGATCTATGATTGTAACACCTTAACATAACACTTAACAGTTATAGTTCATTAATATTCAGTCTTAGTTTACAACGCAACTAAATCGTAACAATAGATCAACGCAACATTCACACGGATCCAATAGGTTCAAGCACTAAGCATACCAACATAGATCAGATCTAGCATTCATTCACATTATTCAGCACTAAGCTACCATATTAGATTATTCTAAGCATACATCAGTGCACTAATCATTTAACCATATAAACAAGAGAACAACCATAAAGCACAACACAACCACAACACGATATATACGTGGTTCACCCCCACCCTGGGTCTATGTCCACCAACTCTTCTTCTTTATTTCTTTCTATCAATCTTCTACATGCGCAAAGCCATGATATCTTACTTCGCAGAGGACAGGAGATTTGCACGCACTCCACTAGATCCTCCTTCCCTGAGTTACAACATAAAGCCTCTTCACAGTCTCTTACAATCACTTGCACTTAGCTCTACAAGCTCTCCACATAGCATGCACAAAGCACTTAGCACAATGTCCAGCCTCTCTTCGATCACATAGATCGAACTACTTCCTACATCACCTAGCTTTCTATTTATGCATTACANGTAAACCCATGGGTCGACATCCCCATACCCATTACATAAGCCCAAAACCCAAAAAGCCCTAAAAAGGGGCCGAGATCCCGCGATCTCCTCTTTGACTTACGCTCCGCCTTCGACAGCTTATCGAAGTCCCAAACATAGGTCAAACATGACCAAGGATCCTCAAAACTTGGTCAAGGGCCAACACATGGACATCCGCAAAGGAAAACAATCAACCATATCCAGGGCCCTTAGAGCAGGGAATGCCCTCCCTAGCTCTTTTGAATGAAGATCCTTTCCTTCAATGCAAGGGGGTCAGGGACACCCCTAAAAAATTATCCCTAAACAAGCTCATAGAGATCCTTAACCCTGAAGTTTTACTGATTCAAGAGACTATGTGTGAAGGATCCAAAGCCACATCTTTCTTTGAAAAAAGGATAAAAGGATGGTCCTTTTGTATTGTAGATGCGGTGGGGATGTATGACAGTTTGATCAGAGGATGGAGCTCTTCGTGCAGGGCCATTGCCACTTCCTTATATTAGGTTGTCATCTCAATTAAATTGGAAGTTAAGGACTATGGTGTATGTTTCAATATTGTAAACGTTTATGGTCCGTACCATTACAAAATCTCATTCTAGGAAGGCCTTGAAGATTATGGGATGTTGATCGAGCCCAACATTGTGGTAGGAGGTGAATTGAATTTGACCTTGTCTCTTTGGGAAGTGTGGGGCTCTAACCCAAGGCAGGATCCTCAAAAAGGTTTCTTCACCTCTCTTTTTGCAAAGTAGCACCTCGATGACATTGAGCCAGTCAAGTTGGTCCTTACTTGGAAAAATCTTTGTATGGGCGATGACGCAGTGTCCAAAAGATTGGATATATTCTTGGTTTCTGAATCACTGTTGGAAGGTGGTTTTGTAATTAAGTCTAGTGTCGAGGTAGGAGGTTTGGTGAATCACAAACATATAGTTCTCTCTCTCTCCTCAAGGAGGGAGACCCCTCTTACCCCTCTCAAGTTCAATCTGGTTTGGTTAACTAAGGAGGATTATCAGACCCTTGTTGAAAGTTCATGGGTGCACCTTTCCCCTACAGAGGGCCACTCCTATATGATCCAATTTGCTGACAATCTAGCTAGAGTCAAGGTCACCACCAAGTTTTGGTTGAATTCCTACTAGGGAAAATCCAAAGTTGTGTTAAGAGATATTGAAGAGAAAATAACTATTTTATATAAGGAGTTGGATGAAAGTCTCATTTATGACTCTCAACTCTTGTCATTAATATCCCTTGAATCTTCCAGACAAGGCATCTTGGACAAAGAAGAATAGATGTGGAGACTTGAGAGCAAGGTAGTTTGGCTTAAAGTTGGGGACAACAATTCCAAATTCTTCCACCAGTGTGCCAACTTTAGGAAAAATGTTAATACCATTTGGGAAATTAAGGCAATCGATTTCACGATGGTAAGTGCTTTCAAGGAGAAGGTCGCAGAAGGAATTTGTCACTTTCAAGATCTTTCCAAAGCCTTTATGGGTTGTCCTATTCGAGAGATTTTGCAAGTGATTTCTAAATTTCATCCTATGATCGTCGAGGAAATTAATCTCTATCTTGGGGAGGAAGTTATGGCAGCCAAGGTGCTCACCACTCTCTCCTCCGTGCAGAAAGGGAAGAGCCCATGCCTAGACGACTTTACGGTTGAATTTTTTGTTGTCTTTTATGAAATAATCAAGGAGGATTTACTTAAAGTTGTAAAGGAGTATTGAATCTCTAGTAAGGTGAAAGTTTATTTCAATTCAACCTTCGTAGCCCTTATCCCCAAAACTCAAGATAATGCATCCTTTGGGGATTATAGGCCCATCTCTTGTTGCAACGTCATATACAAAATCATACTAAAAGTGATCACCAAAAGACTTAAGTTGATCCTCGACGACATAATTTATGAAAAGCAGTTTGGGTTCTTAAGAGATAGACAAATTCATGATGTTGTCGCTATATCCCAAGAATTCCTCCACTCCATCAAAAAGTCCAATCAATCAACAATTGTTTTTAGATTGGATCTCTCCAAGGCCTACGATCGTGTACTCAACTGGACCTTCCTTCGCCTTGTTCTTATCCAAATTGGGATGGCCCTATCGGTGGTCAATTGGATAACGGGTTGAATTGAGTCACTATTGTTTGCAGTCCTAATCAATGGCACCCCCTCTAGCTTATTTTGGGCGTCTCGAGGGCTGAGACAAGATTTCCCTCTCTCGCCTTTCATTTTCCTCCTCGTAGTTGAAGCCCTAAGTAAATTGTTATCGGAGGCGAGAAGGTCAAGGGAAATCGAAGGTTTAAAAGTTTCCAATCAATAATCTATTTCCCACCTTTTTAATCCAGGTGGATATCGATGGCCACCCACCTTTTCCATTTGGCTCAAAACAATTTTCTCGCAATTTTGGCAATTTACTATTTTTAGCAGTTTTTAACTTCCGAGGCCATTTTGAGGGCCTAAATGAATGTTTTTCGGGACCGAGCTTCTCAATTATAGCCAAAGGCTCTAGTTGAGCCCCAAAAATGAATCTCCTCGATGATACCTTTCCAACGAGCTATTGTGCGCCCGAAACAAACACCATATGCCAAAGTTACGCCCTCGGGAAGTTGATACACCAAACTACCCAAAACGGGGTCCACAAAACTGTTGGTTTTTAATCTTCTGGGGTTAGGGTTTTGGATTTACTTTATGATAAAAAGGCCTTAGGAGCCTCATTGTAAAATCATATTCTTGCGAATGCGAGTAGCAGACAAATCTCTTCTCAGAGATAATTTTCCACCATTCTAACGAGTCTTTCACTCTGTATTTTTACAGTCTTTGTACATTTTCGCTCATTAATAGAAAAATGTGTATTATTGTATCTCTATGTTTATGGTTGCATGTTTGATACATTTCTGTTATATTATTGGATATCCGAGATATCTTTGTACATTTCTTTATTATATCTCCTCTCTCATTTTGTGCCGAAAATAATCTGGATCACTTTTATTCATGGGCGATATCCTTCGTTGCATGAAAGGGAGCTTCATGGACCTCTCAGCTTTAAAAAGGGTGCTTGAACTATTTTGTAAAGCCACTAGGATGGAAATAAATTGTGGGAAATCTAAAATGTTCACTTCTCCCCTCTTTGAACAAGATCTTCAACAGATCCAAAACCTCCTCCCCTTTCAAATTATGAACCTGGATTCAGGGCTCAAATACCTTGGCTTTCATATAAAGATGAATAACTATAGATATGTCGATTGGTTGTGTATGGTAAAAAAGGCGGAGGAACAAGTCTTGTTATGGTTCAACCGATTATTTTCAAGAGGAGGTCATCTAGTACTCCTCAAATTAGTGTTGGAGAGTATTCCGATTTTCTAGACTTCCATTGCGGCGATACCCAAGGGCATTTTGACTAAAATCAGGAAGGTGAGTTTTCATTATCTTTGGTCTATCTCCCATCAATCCAAAGGCATCCCTATGGTTAGCTTGAAAAAATTGGCTACCCCCAAAGAGCTAGGGGATGGGGACTCAAAAACATTTACACTTTCTCTCGGGCCCTTGCGGCCAAAAGCCTTTGGAGATGTAACATCCCCAATTTTAATCCCTATAAGTTGTAATGTAATTGTATACATGTGAATTAGGTTGGTGAGCCGATATGATTGGGGCAAAAAGCCCATATTGATTAATATGGTCAGGGGTTGAATTGTATATTATGAACATTGAAAATAATTAATAAAAGTAATAATTGTTGGATGCGATACGAGAGGGATGAAAATAATGGGGAGCTATGATTTCACAAGAGAGAGGGGTCCAAGGGGGATTTTATTCATGGGGATTAACCCAACTCACATTCTTGAATTATTATCATTGTCTAAAGATTATATTTTGTTGTTGATTGTTCCCAAGGCCAATCATTAAACTCATGTAAGAGGGTGGGTGTGAGGAGTCACATCCCATAGTTATTGGGAGCATGGGGCTAAAGTACAATCATCTTTGGGATGAGTGAGAATCAAGCAAGCAAGGGAGAAGAAGAAAAATCATATGCAGAATAGGGACAATTTTTTTGCATGCATATTTTTGGGCAGCAAGGCCAATTGAGTGCTAGGAAGAGCACCATCCATGTTGTGCTTAAATTCAACCATTGTTTGGCTATGTGTAGTGTTGGAAATGAGGCTTGTGTGCCTGTAAAATAGGCTGTAAGCCTATAGTGAGTTTCGTATTGAGGAAATGGATTGAGAGATTTGTGAAGGTTGTTGTCAACACTCTTAAAATAGTTGAGAGTTCCTGAAGTCCCTAGATAAGATATTCTTGGCCAACCTAGTGCACTAGAAGCCCTGATAAATGAATGATACAGTCTAAGGGACTGTGAGTAGTGAAGGGGGTACATTCCTTGGGTTGTGCAAGTTGTGGGGAAGAGAGATATGGTGGATTGGAATTGTTGTAGGAGTAGATCTTGGGTTTGGGTTGTCGAGTGTGGAGAGTGGGTAGACAAAGGGCCAAATCTCCTTGTGGACTCATAGTTCAAGGGTGGCATGTTGTTGAAATTTGGAGCAACAATACCTATGGTTGGGAGGTTCATCCTTTGTGTGTAGCCAGTTGAGTTACATTTATAAATATATAAGTGTTCATGTTGTGTTATCTATGATTATTTTGTTGTGTAAATGATATATGAATGATGCGTGTGTTTTCTTTGTGGTTTTTTGGATGCATTCGTGTTTTTTTAAATGTTGTAGATGCATGGGTAAATCAACATATTGTTTTGTTGTAATGTTTATGGGCATGTTGTCCCTTGGTCTTCTTTTGTATGTATGGGGCATATTTTAATTCATATTTAGTAGGCAAAGTCATTTCCGTAATGATGGGACTCGGCATGGGTGTTGGGTATGCTACAAAGTGGTATAAGAGTCGGGTTGTTAGGCCTTAAGAGTGCACTCTCGTGTGGGAGTTGCACTATTGAAGAACTAGGTTGTCAGTGTTGGGTATGTGTTATATTCTTTGTATGGCTAGAAATAGTGTCTACGTTGCGTCGGGCATGTATGGGGTGGAGCTCCCCCTTTATCGAGGGTTGCAGGGGGGTGGGAGCACCCTTGCGTGGAGGTTAGGGGGCAGTGGCCCCGAAAAAAAAATTGGCGGTTTTTTGCGTCCATTTTTGGGCGGTTTTTCGGCACATGGTTTTCGCCGATGGTTTTCTATTTCCGGTTAAGGAATTAGGGTTGTTGACTAATCCAGGTTATTGGATTAGGGTTTTGGATGCTACAAGATCCTATATGTATATTGTATTGTAAACAATGTATGAGATGAATGAATATAGAATAGGCTGGTTTTCC
>SNQJ01S0205928.1:0-16457 GCA_010110895.2 Picea sitchensis | reverse complement strand
CACTATTATTAACCATGGTTGATCATGGTAGACTATGATTGACAATAGTTTAGAATATCAAATCGTAGTTGACTCTTGTTATAATTGACAATGGTCAATAGCGGTTTACTGTTGTTAATGATCATTCACAATATTGATTTATGGTTGTTTTTGGTTGATCATGTCAACTAAGATTGACTATGGTTGATCCATTTGAATATGGTTGAATATTATTGATGTAGTTCACTATATTTGATTCAATGAACTATGGGTTACCATGATTGACTATGGCTAACCATGTTGTTAATGGTTGGCCATTACCAATTATCATTCACTATACTAGACCATATATACCATGTTTAGAATTTATTCACTTCAACTAACTTGATTAATAACCATGTTGTTAATGGTTGACCATTACCAAGTATTGTTAACTACAGTAGACTATGTAGACCATGGCTAACATTTCTTCAATACACTTGACTTGATTAACAACAGTTAACCATGGATGAAAATGGTCAATGATAGTTTACTATGGTTTTCCATGGATAACTATGGTGGATGATGGTTTCCTTTGGTTAATCATGGTCAACCATAGTCATCCATTGAAGGGAGATAATATTGACTAAGGTGGATGATGGTTAATGATGGTTTACTATTGTTAAGTATGGTTAGCTATCATTAATGTTGTTTTCCATGTTGATTAGGTTCATTATAGTTGACCTTGTTGACCCTATTGACTATGGATTGCTATGGTTGATTCTAGTTGCCTATGGTTAATCATGTTGACCATGGATTACAATGGTTAAATATTGTTGACAATGGTTTACCATGTTCATTTTGGTGTGATTATAGCTAATAATGATTGCTTATCATTAACTATAGTATAACATGTGAATATGGTTGACCATTGTTAAATATGTTTTATTAAAGTTAACCTTGATTGAATATGGTTGACTATAGTTGATTATGATTCTTAACGGTTAATTATGGTAAACTATAGGTTTCGCTATGGTTTATTTTGTTTGACTATATTTCAAAGTGGTTGGTTGCATTTCACTATTTTTTACTTTAATTGAGAACGATTGAATAAAATTGATGTAATTGGACTTTAATTAACTTTTGTGGAATTTTTTGTTACCATGATTGACTATAGTTGACCTTGATTGACTTTATTTACACTTAGTTGATCTTAACTAGCCATGGTAGACTTTACTTTACAGTATTTGACATTGTTGGAACATGTCTGACTTTAATTGACTATAACTAATCATGGTTCCTAAGGGCTCAATATATTTAAATAAGATTAAATTTAGATTACTATTGTTGAACTTAATTTATGTATAAATTTTATGAATTTAGGTTTCTTTTGCAATCTAGAAATTTCACCTCTATGACAATCCTATCATGCATAAACTAGATCTCAAAACAACTTTATTATATTACTAATAATTATATAAATTATTCCCCAATGTCTCCAATATCATATAAATACATGCTACATTCATATAAAAATAAATTTATTTGTTGCATACACTAATATAAAGGTGGCTTAACTTGTTCATAAATTTTCTCTATAAATTGGATAACTTTATGCTTGATGACGACTTACTTTTCATGCTAAATTGGTACATTTTTAGCACTTTATCTTGTCGTTGTTGCAAAATGCTTATTGTTTTCATAAGACCAGTTTAATGTTGTGATTTGCAACAACCAAATGAAATTTAACTTGTCTAGTGTTTAGAGAGTTCATTGTTGCATGCTTTAGCTTGGTAATTGTATATTCCTACAAATTGTTTCTTGTTCTGAGAAGGTACAACAATCACCTTACAATCTCTTTCTCCTTCCTAGACCTATACCAAATAACTAATGATCAATATAGGGTGTGGTAGGCTTAGATATTAAAATTCCTATTTGATCACTTGAGGTCACCAAGGAAGCCTCCCTATGGTGGCATTTTCACAAGTACGATTCCTACGATAACATTTTGGTGTCATTGCTGGGGAGGATTGAGTCTTTCTACCTACAACATCTCTTTGGTAAACTTATCTCAAAGCCCTTGCCTTACAAGTTTACCTAGTGACTCCATTGAGGGATATTCCATCACTTCCTTTGATGATTCTAAAAGTACCATATAACAACTCCACAAATCTCAAGGAGGTACACTAACCCTCCTAAGACTTACAAGAGAAGGGTTACTCAAAAGTCACCTGTAATCAAATCCTTGTTCAATGAAAACCTTAATTTGTATCCAATGGCTCAAAATAAATGGGTATCCAATATATTTAAGCCTTTATAATTTTTTTATATCTCGTGATACCCTCGAAAAATGCCTCCAAATTTTGAAAAGTGGTTTCCCAAGTTTTCTGGTAATGATGTGACTACTCTTGAAGAGCATTTGGATAACTTCTGGACATTTTCCAACTTAGTCTTTTGAGTGATGATGTTGAAGATGTGGTGATGAAACTCTTCTCATCCAATTTCACTAGTGATGTTAGGAGGTTGTACAATCGTCTCCCTAGAAAAAGTATTAAGACCTGGGACCAATTTGAAGAGAGATTTATAAAAAGATGGGGTGTTAAGAAAGATCCTAACTTTTTGTTGTTGTTGTGACTTACTGAAATAAAAAATATAGAGAATGAAACTTTCAAAGAGTTTGATGTCTAGTTTGAAAAGTTGATCCAACAAATACCTAACAACCTTCACCCTGGAAAATATCATCTCCTTTTCCTCTATATTAATGCCTTACTAAGACATTTTGGCTTCATGGTCAGGGACACGACTCCAAAGACCCTTGAGGCGGCCCAAGAAATGGTTGCAAAAATTGAGGCTAATATTTCATCATGTAAGGTAGAAACTTTCTATGCCCTGAGATCCAAGGCTAAAAATAAACCAAGATCATTACACAATGTTTAGCCCACTCAATATATTAGCGCTCCATGGGAACAAAGGATTGAAGAAGCAATAAATGACCTTGCTAAAAATAAAACCCTCGTGATGAAAAAGATCACTAATTTGGAGAGGGTGCAACAACAAGACATCAAGCCTTCTTTTAGGGATGAACCTCAGATATCAATATAAGCACGGAAACCAAGGGCCCTAAATGAATGAAGGGTTCCCAACACTCTATATATTTCAAATGTTATAAGTAAAGAAGAAAATCCTTGGTTTCTACCTTGTGGGGATTCATATTGGGAACATGAATGCCCAAGGAGTAATGAGGAACCTTATCATATGAATGTTTTTGATACCATAAACTCTATATTTTCCATATCTCCAAAAGAGTGCTTCAATATCACAGTAGAACAACTTGAGGAGGGGAAGAGAGAAGAAACCATTAGGGATAGGATGGTCATCATCAAAAAACGGGACGAGCAATCAAGGGATAAGCTTAGGAAGAAAGAATTACAAGTGTATACTAGACAAATAAATGAGCCCCTAGCTCTGCCAAGTGACCCTAGATTCCCTTGACCAAGGCCTCATCTACCATCTACAGATAATGTCCCCCCTAGTTCCACTTTTCCAAGGACTAATAATATAGACTTGAATATTGACATAAATGCCATCCTAGAAAAGAAAAATGTTCCTTGACCTCTAACAAAAATAATTAATATTTATTTGATGAGAAGTGAAGTTGAAAAATTATTTAGAGTACAAGGGGAACCTCAAGTCCCTCCAGTGATGTTGCAAGCTAATAATTTTAGACCACACTATGATGATCACCCACATTTTTATATTTCCTTGAAAATGAAAAATAAGAATTTGAACAACTATATGCTTGACTCAGGGGCAGGTGCAAATGTTATGGCCTTGAAAGTAATGAGAAAATTAGGTTTGGAAATCACAAGGCCTTATAGAAATTTCCACGGGATTGAATCTAAGGCTATTCCCACATATGGTGTGATAGAAAATTTAAAGGTTTTCCTTGATCAATATCCTGAGATAGTCTTTCTAATGAACATTGTGGTCACACATGTCCTAGATGTTTGGGGAATGCTCCTATCTAGAAATTTTGTTGCAATCTTGGGTGGTAACTTACATATGGATTTGACTTATGGTACTATACCCATGGATGATGAAACCTATTCCCATATACCCAACCTACCAATGGAAAGGAATCATGTTGAATAAATTGACCTTGACCCTGATATTGAGGATCCCTTAGAGGATTTCCCTGAGAATTTCAAGTACTCTCCTCCAGAATTTTTCCCAAATGACCTCCATTTTGATCAAGAAGACGATACTAATGATATAGTGGGTCCTAAAAGGGAATATTATCAACAACAACTAGACAGGTACAAAAACAAGGTAGTTGGCTCTATCACAATATTGAAGAAGGGTGATAAATAATTGTTGATTAGAACGAGCCAAGAAGATGTTCTTGAAATGGAATCCCACCCCCTCCCTCGAAGCAATATACCAGTTGATATCAAAGGAGGGGATTAAAAACAAGGAGAATTGGTCTTAGAGTGGGATAGAAGGAAAGGCCAGCCTAATACATGAAAGGAGTTTGGAAAATTTTGGCTAGGCCCCTATAGAATTGAAGAAAAGTAGGTCAATGATTCCTACTAATTATCCACACTAGAGGGAAGGAGACACCCACTACCTATTAGTGGATCCCTTCTCAATCCCCATCAACGAGAAGAGATTTGACTTCCTAAAACTAACATGGAAGAGATTTTCATCCTGCATTGCATTTGTATATATATTGCATCATGCAATCATGATAGTATATTATTTCATTTTATTGTATATATATATATATATATATATATATATATATATATATTGCATTCTCATTTGTATATAATGAATACATGTTAGGAAATTGCACTTAATTATTGTATATCATTTTGTAGCTTAGTGATTTTTTTTTTCTTTTCAACATGGTTTTGTATTTATCACTAAATATGGTGGATCACATCCACTGACCGATACTTCTATAGGGTGATATTGCTAGAATTGGGTGTGGGATTGCAGTTCTTGGACAACTAAAGATTTTGAGGTTATCATACATTCTACAGTGAGAACATGTCCCCATGATAGATACAAATGTTACCCCCCAATTCCTAGGGGTAACTAGAGGAGATCATGTCTCATGGCCCACAATGGAGAACATGATCCCAACCATGATAATGATCCTCATGTCCATAGCTGGCAACCTAGTATCCCCCCTCATTCACCTTTATAGCTACAAGTAAACCAAGGCTCATAACTTCTAAGCAACCCTATGTGTGGGGGATGGTAATACACCGTGGCCATGAGGTATGTTAGTCCTTCTTTCATGAAAAGTGTTGTGCTTAATTTTTTGGGAATGTGGATGAGGATATTTGGTTGAAGTTTGATAATGTATTCTTGTCTTGGGAAATTGTGTTAGTTTCCTTGTTTAACCTTGTAGGTTAGCTTCTATGCCCTAGTCTCGTGTTTTCACCGCCCAGGTAAAATGGGTACTAATGGGGGGGCGCTCATAAGAGTAACATTTTATTCCCCACCATACTTAACACTTTCCATCCTTGACCCTCTCATAGTGTACCAAACTTCGTAATGGGTCATGGTTCATTCTCTCATGAGGAGAATGGGTTGAAGGCCCAGAGGTTGATGAATCTAATTTATACATGTATGTTATTGCTATATATGATAAAGGCCACCATAAAAGCCTCAAGTTATCTTGATTTGTACCCCCTCTAATGGTAATCGCCCCTCTTTGAATGCGAATGAATGCACCAAATTATAAAGGACAACAACCTAGTAAAAAAATGAAGGAATGAAGTTTGAAACCTTATAAAGGGGACTTGAAAAGGAAAATTAGGTATCAAAAGGCAAATCAAGGGGTTCAAAATGTAAAAATTATCGAGGAAAGAGTATCTAAAGAAATCAAGTGCTCCCTCTAAAAAGGATCTCACAGAAATGGATTCAATGAAACCATAAGCCATGAAGTAAACCCTAAAACCATATCTGTATCACACTTACTCTTGAAGGGTTTCCTTCTTTCCTACTTCCCTCGGGACCTATCCCTCTACCTGTGTCTTTTATTTCCTATCTAGGTTGGCCCACCTAATAGTGTTGGATGAAGGCCCTCCCATAGTTAAATTTCCAACTCACATGAGGTCCTGGACTGGTGTGATGTTTGAAGGGGATATTGAGGTGAATTGTTTACATGGATTATATCTTAAGTTACAACTTCATTTACATGTTTTAAGGACTAATGTTTCTTGTGAACCTTGGATAACCTTGTCTTATACTTTAATTTGTCTTGGATGGACTTGACATGGTTCTTTGAGGGACGTTCTTGGATTATACCTAGGATGTTGTTCCTTTATTTTAAGACCTTGGCACATGTGATGTATAACAATGGGTCATCCAGTGATTCACCACCCTCATACATCAACTCTCACACCCTTGGAACCTTGGAAAATGAATATATGTGCTTGGTTTGAGCATATGCAATCATGATGGCACAAATATGGACTAGAATCCCACATGCTAGGTATATTACCCTAGAGTCTATTTATCCATTGGACCGGGGACATTATAACAACTGATAGAAAGATACCTTTAAAACACGAGATGCAAATCCTTGAAGCCTAGACGCAACACTTGGATCCTAGAAATTGACCCTATTTTAATGATGATGTCATCTTCTAGGGATTGATGTAGCTAGGGTTTGGTGGACACCTAGGGTACTAATGATGGTTGGAATGAAGTTGGGTGAGGAGAGACATCATTTTCTCCCTCCTCACTCTAGATTGGTGCTACATGGCCTTTAGAGGCATGTTAAGGGGGGATCTTAGGCCCTAATAGTCATCACATATATATTATTAGACATTAGACTACATGATAATGTGTAATAAAGTAATAATATATGTAACAAGTGGTAAATGTAACTAAACAAAGAATTAGTTGGAGAGGGTGAAACCGATCCAACCATTTACCTATTGTATAAATAATCCTAAAGATGGAATACAAACTTGGAATGGAATTCCTTCCCCACATTTATCTCCTTCTTTCTTGGGATGTGTGTGTTCTTGATGTGCGTTCCAATGCAAACTGTCTTGAATTCTTGCCTCGATTTCATGGACTACAACATTTTGGTTCCGTTTCCACGTGACTTGAATCTGGAGAGAATTGCTTGAAATTCTTGTGGAAATCTTGCACTAAAGATGATCCCCGAGCAACATTTTTCTTGGTGGGTGAAGCCTACAAAAGAAAAAAGAGATGAATAATCTAAAATTTTAAATATGCACTTATGTGAGTCTGCTGATATTCAAGATGCTCAAGGCATATTGATGTTGTGCGAAGCGCGAATGTCACTTGGTGCTTGAATATTACTTATAGATGGTTGTTGGATGGAATAGAAATATGCACATGAAAAAGACAAGAATAAACTATTTATAACGTTGCTTGTGTCTGAAGATAATTTATTGTTGAACGTGGATGTTGTTGTGATAAATAAAATCTCATTGATTTCATTGATGTCATGTGTAAAATCCCATTAATTGTCCCTTCGTGGAGTTGCGATGAGAATAAGATCTTTAAAGAAAAACCTTCACAAGTTCTTTGACTAAATGAAAGATCATGGTTAGTTGATAATACTACAAGCATGGCGAAACATATCGTGGAAGAAAACCCCATTCAATTGTTGGGAGAATGTAATGAAGCTAATGTAGTTGATCAGGTCGTTTGTATGGATCTGTGTATGGTGGAGTTGGGATGGTTGGTCATAACTGACAAAACTATAAATGAAACAGAAAATACAGAAGAGAGAGATCTAGAGCGCAATTGTATTAGATGATATGCTAAACATATAAAGAGGAAAACAAAATAACCAAATCAAGAAACATGAACAAATCCTAACGACTGGTACAACTGTCCAGAACAGTGGGCAGTGTACAGTCATACGTTGTTGAAGTTATAACTAACACTCCCTCTTAAACTCAAAAGTTACAAACACCACACTGATAATGCCCAAGTGTTGTCTCTGAAAATAAAAAATGTTTTTTCCCAATGGATTTGTAAATATGTCTGCGAGATGATCTTGTGAACCACAAAATTGAAGTGTGATTTCACCATTATTGACTAACTCGCGTATGAAGTGAAAGCGAGTGTCAATGTGCTTGATTTTCTTATGAAAAACATGGTTTTTGGATAAAGCAATTGTTGAAGTATTGTCACAAAAGATAGGAGTTGGCTCATTTTCTGTATGTGACATGTCATTCAATAGTCTTCCCAGCCACATAGCTTGACATGAAGTTGAGGTAGCAGCGACATACTCTACCTCTGCAAAAGATATTGAGACAATGGGTTGCTTCTTTGATTCCCAAGAAATCATATTCGTGCCCAGGTGAAAAGCATATCCTGAGGTGCTTTCCCGATCATCTAGGTTGCTTGCAAAATCACTATCAATGTAACCAAAAAGATGATTATCTTCAGATTGAGTGTACCATAAACCAAAATTGAGAGTGCCAACAACATATCTCATAATCCTTTTTTCCATCTTCCAGTGAGAATATTTGGGAGATTCCATGAACCGGGAAACGAAGTTGGTTGCATACATAATATCAGGCCTAGTTGTTGTAAGATACAACAAACTTCCTATAAAACTTTTGTACAAAGTAGAATCCACTGTATGGCCTTAATCTTGCTTGCTCAATTTTGTGCCTAGGGGTATAGAAGTTTCTATTGGATTGCAGTCTTCCATGCAAAATATTTTGATGATGTTTGTTGCATACTTTTGTTGACAGACACAAATCCCTTTGGTTGATTGGTCAACCTCAATCCCTAAAAAAATGTCATTATGCCAAGATCTTTCATCTCAAACTCAAAGTTCATGGCATGTTTAGAATTGGTTAACTCAAGATTTACAATATATATCATGCCATCAACATATAGACACACAATCAGAATTTTACCTTGCTGATATGTTTTGGTGTATAGAGTTGGATCATTTTGGATTTTGCTGAAACCACTCTTGATCAAGTAAGTATCAATTTTTTTGTACCAAGATCTTGGAGCTTTCTTTAAGCCATACAAGGATTTCTTCAATCGATACACTTTGGTTGGTTTCTCTGTGACTTCAAATCCTGGTGGCTGATCCACATAGACCTCTTCTTCTAAAACACCATTCAGGAAAGATGACTTGACATTCATCTAGTATACTTTCCATTTGTGTTGAGATTCTATGGCTAAGAGAGTCCTTACAGTGTCCAACCTTTATATTGGAGCAAAAGTTTCACCATAATCAATGCCTGGTTGATGTGAGAATCCTTTGGCAACAAGTCTTGCTTTGTGTTTTTCAATATGTCCATTTTCATTGAGTTTAGTTTTGTAAACCCACTTGACACCAATACTTGTCTTATGTTTGGGCAGATCAACAAGATCCCATGTCTTTTTCTTCTCAATGGAGTCAATCTCTTGGTTCATGGCTTGAACCCAATGTGTCTCTTTAGCTGCCTCTTTAAAAGATGTAGGTTGGCATGACATTAATGCAAAAAGATTGTGCTGATCAATATCATCCAACTGCTGATGTATCTCTCTCAAGCTTCGAGTTCACTGATTTTGAAGTTCAGAGGATGAATTTTTTCTTGAAGAAGAGTTGTCCTGAGAAATTTGAGGCTGTCCTTGTACCTGTAATCTTGGAAGGACAGGCTGATGTGTTTGTTGTCCTGAATTTTCTATGTGTTCAGGAAGTGGAAGAAATGGATTTTGGATGTCCATAGGGCAATTTTCAAACTCACTCCATAACTGATTTTCAAGAAATTTGACATCTCTACTGAGAATGAGTTTCTTTGAAATCGGATTGTAGAGTCTGTAGGGTTTGGATGTCTCATTATAGCAAAAAAAAATGCATTTCTCACTTTGATCATCAATTTTCTTCCTCAATTCGGAAGGTATGTGAGAAAACATCCAAAGGTCCTAAGATGAGAAACATTCATTTTGTCCCACTCCATGCTTCTTGAGGGACCTTCATCTTGACACTAGTTGTTAGGGATCTATTCAGAAGATAAATTGAACATGCTATATATTCAACCCAAAATAAATTTGATAGACATTTCTCTTCGAGAAGGGTCCTTGTCATGTTCATTATAGTCTGTTTTTTCCTCTGAGCCACTCCATTTTGCTATGGAGTATACCTGGATGTGGTTTGCATGCTTATGCCTTGTGATTTGCAAAAAAATGCAAATTATGTTGAACAATATTCTCCTCCTCCATCTGACCTGAGAACCTTCACATATTTCCCACTCTTTTTTCAGCTTCAACTTTGAACTCCTTGAACTTTGCAAAGGTTTCATACTTGTGTCTGAGGAAATATATCCATATTTTCCTGCTAAAGTCATCAATAAATGTTAGAAAATAAAATCTACCACCTATTGACTTTGTTTGCATTGGTCCACATAGGTCAGTGTGAACCAACTCTAAGTGTTGTTTGGCTTGAGTGGAGGACCATGGAAAGCTTGTTCTCTTATGTTTTCTAAGAATGCAAGACTCACATGGAGGATTTTTCTCTTTGAAGATAGGTAGAACTTTGACCATGGAGTGCTTCTGCAAAAGGCTTAGACTCTGAAATGGAAGATGTTCAAATCTTGCATGCCAAATCATAGTTTCATTGGGGGTGGATGCACTTTGTGCATAAGATTGGGTCAAATTTGGAGTTCTAAGGGTCAGGGGAAACATTCTATTCCTAGTCATGTGGATTTCATAAATCAATTTTTTGTTGGGAGGTTTTTCATATATCCTACATGATGCTCCTTCAAAAAGTACCTTATAGCCATTTTCAGCTAGTTGTCCTACACTTAACAAATTTTGTTTCAGATTTGGAACGTGATAGGCATCGTTTATGTCTTTCTTTACATCTTGTTTAGTGAGAATAGGTACAGTTCCTTTGCCTTGAAATTTGACTAAAGAGTCATCTCCAAGTGTAATATCAAATGAAATAGAATAATTAATGCAAGAAAGTAAATATTTGTTACCTATCATGTGATTGTTGCATCCACTGTCCAGCAACTAGAGGTCCTTGTGTTGTTCTTCAGTTTTGTGACATGAGAGAAACATCCCATCTGAGGTGTCTCCTTCATGATTTGAGACATGTTCTCTGCCTGAGTGTTGATCTACTTGCTTCTTCTTGAATTCAAATTCATAGTGCCCATACTTTTTACAGTAATAAAATTGTATGCTTACTTTGTCATTTGATCTCCTCCCTCTGCCTCTTTGAGGCTGGAAATTTTGATTCTAGTTTTGATGTGTGTGACCTTCACCTAATTAATTGTTTCTTGGACTTATCCCTCTTCCTCTATGACCTATGCCTCTACCTCTGCCTCTCCCTTTGCTGAAAGAGAATTGAGTCTTGAAGGCATGGGTTGTTGACTCATCTTCTAGATGCAGTCTGATCTCATGTGACAACAAAGAACCCATGAGTTCATCTATTGAAAAATTTGATAGATCCTTGGATTCAAGAATGGTTGTAACAACCATCTCAAATTTCTTTGGAAGACATCTGAGGACTTTCTCAACAATCTTTTGATCAGAGATGGTTTCACTAGTAAACCTGATCTGGTTTACAATTCCCATGACTTTGGTCATAAATTGATCAACATTTTCAAACTTTGTCATTTTGAAGGTCTCAAAATGTGTCCTCAAGGTCTGCAGCTTGATTGTTTTGACCTTGTCATTTCCTTAATAGGTTGTACTGAGAATGTCCCAGGCCTGTTTTGAGGGAACAACACCTGTGATTTTTGAGAAAATCGAGTCATCCACTGAGTTTTGAATCCATAACTTGGCCTTATTCTCTCTTTTCCTTTGCTTTTTCTGAGCAGCTCTTTCTTGATTATTCATGGCAGCTAGATCTGCTGGATCTGGTTCCATAGAGCCAAGATCCACTGGATCCCAACAATCTTGTGCTTGTAAAAATAATCTCATTCTGAGAGACCAAAATTCATAGTTCTTTCCAAGAAGAATTGGCCCTTGTGTTGGTCTTAAATGGTTAGAGGTGGCCATTTTTGTAAAAAAAATCAGAACATAAAACAAGTTGTTAGTATTGTTTGTGCTCAGTGATAAAGATATACTTCTGATATCGCTTGATGCAAGCAGACATGTCCTCTTCCTATTTCTAGCGCTTAAAACACACAAGCGAAGTTTCGAGCTCGAGCTACAGGAAATTTCTTGTTTCCTGTATCGATCTTGCTGGCTCTGACTATTCGAGCAAAATATTGTTTAGAGTTAGAGCTTCAAGTTGCGTTCTTTATCAACTGTAACCCTTAAATGGCGAAAACCAGGCGCTCTGGGGCTTTCTTTTTAACGATTTTTTTTTTAATGTTAACCCCTCATATGACCAAGGGCTAAGAACCAGGTGCTCCGGGGCTTTGGGCTCCAGGCGTTTCGGGACTTCGGGACTTTCTACCCTTCTTATCTCTGAATACACAATCCACGAACTACCGAACAATAGGCAACAAAATCAACGGGCCACAACAAGCATTGAGATCGACGACTTAAATTTCGATGTTTTGGGCTTCAATAACTTTTTTTGATCGCACCAACACACACAACACTTGCAAAGTGCCGATCAGGTCGAAAAGGGGAGATCGGATGGCTCTTATTGCTCCAATGCTAGTCAGACTTACATGCTGGAGAGAATGCTAGTCAGACTTACTTATTGAGTTCAGAATGAGTGGAGTCATCGATTCCTGCCGCATTCAATGGAAAGATACACGCACCGTCGCTCCAATCGAGCCCACACTGATCACATGGGGTTTTAGACAATCGACTTACTTGTTGGAATAGTTGATGTCGACAAAGAGTCGATTGACTGCTATGTTGGTAGATAGACGGACTTCCTATGGTCGGTCGTTCGATGCTTTATAGACATAACATACCCAGGGCTCTGCCGTTGGAATAATGAGCATGTCGAGGATTGAATCTTCCTCGTACTATTCTCAATCCAGGAGGTGAGGTTGATTACTCCCAATCCAGGAGGTGAGATTGATTATACCACTTCATTGTTGAGTCTCGACGCCAGCAAGAGAATATTGTTGGAGAGGGCGATGTATTGAAATCCGCAAGGGAAGACCAAGAAATTCGACTCAGGGTTTAAGTTCTGTCTCATTTCCATGTTATTATTTTTCAGGTCTGTTTTGTGTTACCACCCTGCCCTTTCTATCCAACTGGTCGAGAGTGGGGAGAGGAGATAGACTTGCTTTCATCAAAATATTCAGCGAATTGACGTCGATGAGAAGGATAATCAGTGAATTGACACTGTATAAAAAGTGATCGCATTAGGAACCTATGGTTTCATATATATGGAAATCCATAGAAGTTTTTTTCATAAGACTATCACAGCTGCAAATCCATAGAAGTTTTTTTCATATTTGATTGTGAAATTGGCCAAGACGAAGGAGGACAGCAGCTGAGACTTCTCACAGTGATCTGTTGCGAATCTATTCATGGCCCTGCTGAAATGATGATTTGTGCATTCATACTGAGGTTTTTTTAATTAAGCGAAAGGTGTACACTTATTAGAAATGGATACATTTAATCATCTTTTAATCATAAATTCCAATAGTATGGTTATCAATTGAAGATGTTAGTATATTTTTGGTCGTCCTTCTAAATCAATAAATGAAATGTCATGTTAATAACTTTCTTGCATTTTTGACTTGCATTTTTGAGAGGGTCAATTAACCTATTTACTTTTTAATATTTACTTAATATGATTTAAAAATTATTGTATGAACATCTAATTGCCACGTTCAAATGATTAGCAAATTTAATTCCAACCCTTTCCTATTCTTTGTTCTTGGCTAGAGTAATATGAATTCCATCTATTATTTACTGAACCAAGGATTTTCATAGGTCTAGTGTCAATTAGGGTTTTCTTTAACTACGCCCCGGATTTCACTGCATTGAGAATTTTACGGACATAAACCTAAACCTTTAGACGTTCACCAACCACAGGTTTGCGGCTATGCTAGTTGTAGTATCAACTAGCACAGTCGCTCGCGGCTGAGAACGTCTAAAGGTCGGCTAAGAACGCGTGCCATAAAACGTTTGTGGTAATTCGTAATTAGTCTGTGGTAATATGAAATGTTTGGGTTTGTGGTAATTCGTAATTAGTCTGTGGTAATATGAAACGTTTGGCTGCACCGTTTAATCCTATTTAATCGTTTAAACGTGGCAATTACATATCCTTACAGTAATKTTTTATGTGATTAGGTAAATGTTAAAAAGTAAACATGTTAACGGATGTCTTGATAAATGCAAGAAAGTTATGAACAAKAAATTTGACCCATTGATTTTGGAGGACGACTAAGAATATGCCAGCATCTTCAATGCATAGCCATCAGATTAGGATTTAAGGTTAAATAAGATTAAAAGATCATTAATTGTGCCCATTGTCAATGTGTACGCCTTTTGGCGTAATAAATCAAACACCATCGACGGAGAAATCGCCATCTGAAATAGTGTATATTTTCTGAAGAGGTAGATTTATCCATACCCGGCTACCACAATGCACATGTTCTCTGAACTAGAATCCCGCAACAGGTTCGTGGATCGGAGGAATAATTTGATTAATCTGTCGACATAAGTTCTATGCTTGAACAATTACGCATGTAACGACCACAGTGCATTCAAGCATTCTAGATCCGTCTAGGTTAAGTTGGATGAGGCCGTGTTTTGGGTATATGAGTCATGGCTTAAAACTAATATGAAAATAGATGCAACAAATACAACCAAGAAATAGATACTCTTCTTGCACATATTGAGCGAATAAATCGATGAAGAATTTCGAATGTGGCAATAAAGGAAGCTTCCTATACTAGGTCTTGAACAAGTAATGGCCAAAGAACATGACAAATGTTACTATAACATAAACTTGTATGAAGTTGTTCGAAGAAGACGAGTGAAGAAAATTGATAGTCTTGGTTGATCTTATTAGTCCCTTCCTCGGGCTATGGACTATAGCAACCGCCTATAGTTACCTACTATTACTTGGTCCTTTATGTTGCATTAATATGTGCTGTTTGGAGGTCTTATTTTTAATGACGAACTTATTTTTTTAAAACTTTTTATTATTTCAATTTTTTCAACAATGAAATTATTTATTTTATTTTTCCAATTGAAATTATGGAATTTTTGATTGATTAATAAACGATGATTTGACTTAATTATTCCTGGTATGTGTCAATTTATTTTTTGTAATTTTTTGGATTTTAAATTAATTTAAAAAAAATGATTTTAAATTAATTTAAAAATAAAAAAAATGTTTCTAGTGACATGGGTTTTCTGTTTCTACGTGTCAAGACAAACATCATAGTGGGTGCACATATGCATGCAAAGACAAACATCATAGTGGGTGCACATATGCATGCAACATGCAAGCTCTGAGGGCAAGGCCATGTGATCCTCAACCTGCAAACCTGCATCCACCCAAAGCTACCCAAAGCTTTAAACAAATATAGAAAACTATGTGAAGCTTTAAATAAATATAGAAAGCTATGTGAGGATGACACAAGCTTTGTCAGTTCAGGTGATGGCACAAGCTTTGTTAGTTTAGGTGAAATCATACGGGTGAGATAACAAACTTTGTCAGTTCAAGTGAAATCATATGGGTGAGATAGCTATCGTTATAACTATTTCTATGAAAGCACAATGAGAGATATGTTAGCTATGTTAGAATTGTAAATGCGGAAAACACAATTCACATATGATAATTAACAATCACACACAGATTATAAACACAGGGATTTCACGTGGTTCACCAAAACGTTGGGCTATGTCCACCAAGCATAGGCATCAGTTGCCTTATTATTCAGATCATGGAGATTACAATAGACTTGCAAGTTCTCTCTCTCTCTCTCTCTCTGTTTGCCTCTATGGGCTTACATGTATTTATATACATTTACAAGAAATTGATTATTAAATGCAATCCCTATCCATATTCTAACTTGGTGTATATAGTTGCAACCAACACACAATAATAGGATCCAAATCCATCATTAGAGGAATTCGTTGTCACCAAATCCCAACAATCTCCGAAAACAATTAACCTGGTACCTTGCTCCTTCCTTTTGTTCATCACCTTTTCTGCAAGCCAAGAGAAACCAAGCACCACTGCAACTTCTCTAATAAAACTAGTTTCATGAACACGCATGTGTTACTTGCACGAGTTTGGATTTCCTGAGGGGTCACTCCACCTCCAACATGTCTTCCACAACTGTGTTGTGAGACATATTTAATGATAGATCTCCTCCTATCCAAAACACCTGTAAAATATACATTACACTTATCACAGACCATCTTAGTGTAACCATTATAGGTGACATTTGTGCTTCTCAAACGCTGAAGCACCCATTTCACTGTAGCTTCTGAATCTGTCATGTATCTGATAACACCATTAGCATGTGAAACATCTGGTCTTAACTATTTCATCACATACAATAGACCTGCTATTGAACTTACACGAGACATAACCTTTTCTTCTTTATAGA
>SNQJ01S0205927.1:6339-19051 GCA_010110895.2 Picea sitchensis | reverse complement strand
TACGTGGTTCACCCAGTGTGGGCTACGTCCACCAGAGAAATTGCCAGGTCCTTCCTTTATTATTATCCAGCAAATGAAGGGATACAACCTACAACAAAACCCACTATAACTTCCTCTTCTTTCTCTCACAGTATCCTCTCTCAGAATACAATACTCACCATCATACATAGCCACAATACATTTCCCTCATAAAAGAGGGTTGCCTTCTAGGAAAAACCCTAACATAATTTCTACTGTACCCACTAGACCCTAGGATAGCATCTCCATCCATTTTGTGAGTACATTTCCAACCAATAGGAAGGAACATGACTACCTGAATTTGGTAGTTAACAAGTTTAGTAAGATTTGCATTCTTATGCCTTATAAAAATAACATGATAGGAAAAAAAGAAGAAAACATGTTCCTTTTGGACTACACTTTGGGAGAACATGGAAACCAAGTTGAAGAGATGTGAAAATTTGCATCCATAGACATATGGGAAGATAGAAGTAGTAAATAGGACATTGTTTCAAATTTTGATGAGTTACAATTAGAAGCATCCACAAAACTTGGATGAAATTTTGATGTATATTCAACATTGTTATAAAAACATGGTCCACACTTTTATCGATAAGTCCCATTTTGAAAATCGCTTTAGGTGTTTGTCTCCTTCACCCTTGAATTTTGTATATGGTTCACAAGGAGGAGTGGCGCAATACATCATAGAAGATGCATTCAAAGTAGAAAAAAATGTTGAAAATATTATGCAGATCCATTTTCAAGTATAGGAGACATTGAAGAGTCGTATGAAAAGTACAAGGCTTGACATCATCAACACAAAATTGAGAAAGAAATCAGGGTGGGAGATAGATTTTGGTTACATCTGAACAAAAAAATCCTATAGGGTACTGGTAAGAAGATCAAGGATTTGTGGTATGGTCCTTTTGAAGTATTGGAGAAGGTGGGTGATAATTCCTATAGACTCAATCTACCCCCATATATGCACATTTACTTGGTAGTGAATGTGGAAAATGTAAAAATATATGGGCGTTCCATGTTGGATTAGGAAATTGAGGAGCAAGTCCTACCTACCATAGAGGACATATCATTATAATTTCAAGCAAAGTTAACAGAAGATACAATTTTGCAGAAGAAGTCTAGAACTACCAAACAACGGAAACATGAATTGTGGAAAGTTGGGTTGAAAGGGTGATTTCCAATAAAGGATGAATCGTAATCTAAGGAGAAGGTATAGAAAATAATTATTCACATCGTTTAGTAAAATATTTTCACTAGTAGAATTTGGCAAATAAATGACTACGTGACTAAAAATTTTAGTCACGACAACAAAAAATGACTAAATTCTATTAATTTTTTGCAACACGGGTATAAATGACTAACTTGATTGTCGGGTAAAAAATAATTAGTCACACACACAAAAATGACTAAATAAATGACTGATTTGATTGTCGGGTAAAAAACAAAACAAAATAAATATTAGTCACACAAATCAAAATGACTAAATACTCCTATACAATAAATACTATTAAAGCTATTGTGATTTTTTCACCATAACTATAAACTTTGTGCTTAGGAATAAGAATATTAGAAAGTTGTATATAATATTAAATATAATATATGAAATTATTTAACCCTAGTACTAGCAATTTCATCCAAAAAATCCGAATGACGAGCAACCTCTTTCGCTTATTCCTCCTCCTTGTCACCTTGTCGTCTAGAATGAAGATATGCTAGCAAAAACATGTTTCACCTCTTGCGAGACATTTCTCTTATACAAGCAATTATTTTCATGTGGTTGGGGTTATGTGCATTAAGTCCTAGGTAAATTTGGCATAATATTAGATGACCACATGGCCTCTTAGCCAAATGGGTATTTCAAGAGTGTTTTACACCAAATACAAATATACATTTTTAATTCTTCGATAATAAGAGGGCCTTGCTTTCAACATAGAAATATTAAACATAGGCAACATAGAAATATTAAACATAGGCTAAGAATTATTTTTAACCAAAACATATGCTTAGATTTTTTTTAAGCCAAAACATAGGCTAAGAAATTAGCCTAGTGGTACATAACATGATATTGCAGGGAGACATGACCTAGGTTAGTGGTACATAACATATTGTAGGGAGACATGACCTAGGTTAGTGGTACATAACATATTGCAGGGAGACATGACCTACGCTCACTCATGGAAACATACATTATTGTGCCACGCGGACACAAAGTACCATGATACATTCACAATACACCAGTGAGACACATACATATTAATAAATCATAATTTGATACATTTGATATAGTTTGTAAAAATCATTGCAATTCATGAATATGCAGACTGGCGAGGAGTGGGAAAATATGGTGATTGGCGCGGAGTGGGAAAATACGGTTGGGATCATTTGTAATTCAGTGAGATGGGACATCATTTGTGCAAGTGGGGAGTGTGCAGGGAGTGGTGCAATACAAAGGAGTGCAGGGTTAGGGTTTCAATGGTAGAGTACTAGTGATGGATGAACCATTTGTGACTCATAGGTGGAGGGTGTATCCACTGGGAGTGTTTCCTCTGTGATTGGGGTGCATGAATGAGGTGCATTTGTGTTTCCTATGTGACTGAGGTACATTTGTGGAGCCATCCATGAGGTGGGCCTGAGGAATATTGGAGCCCGTGAGGTGGGGTTTTAGTAGTCGGCCTGAGGAATATTGGAGCTTGTGAGGTGGGGTTTTATTTTGTGGGCCTGAGAAATATTGGACCCCATGAGGTTTATTTGGGGATTTTATAGTCTTGAGGAGACCAAAGGAGGAATTTTACTGTTAATTGAGAATTAGAGATCTTATGATAGGGTTTTGGGTTAATTGGAGCATTATTAGAGCTTGAATGCATATATAAGAAGTTTCCATGAATGATAAATCTGCGGTGGAGAGAAATTGGAGACTACTCAAAAGGTGAACTAGGATTTCAGAGTTGCAGAGGTATTCAACGAAGTCATGGGTATGATTAATGTGTTTCTTTTGGTTTGACTTAGGAGTGCAGGGTTTCTAATTAGGAATTAGTTGCTATAAGCTTGTATATTTGCAGTTTTTTGTATATTTATGCAATGATACACTTGGACTGCTAGTTCCCTCCATTAGATTGGCCTACAAGGCCATACAAACCTCGACAATGTTATATATGAAACAATTTTCTGTATGTGTTTCTTCTTGGCTCCCAGAGATGGAATAAACAACTTTGAAATCTCAAATGCTCAATGGACTGCCTCTAATCTCAAAGATAGGTGGATTTTTAGGGTGCACAATATTTGGTCTC
Organism: Picea sitchensis; assembly: GCA_010110895.2. Classification (NCBI taxonomy): domain Eukaryota; kingdom Viridiplantae; phylum Streptophyta; class Pinopsida; order Pinales; family Pinaceae; genus Picea; species Picea sitchensis. The sequence goes on along the minus strand of SNQJ01S0205927.1, from coordinate 15,746 downwards.
TTATCTCAACTACAAAATACAAGTCTTTGTGTGTCTCATTATTTACTAAGGTCTACCATCTATAGCTCATCTGGCTACGAGCAAGCTCATTGATTCTCTTTTATTATTTTGTGGTTGTCCAGAGATAACAAAACATATTATCTGGTAGTGTGTGTCTGCCAAGATATGTTGGAAATAATTTCAAGATCAATAATGAGTCTTGTTTCAGTGGAATCTTCATTGGCAAGTTGCGTTGTTGGGTTCTTAATGATATATAGTGTGCTTTGCATTCTACAAATTTGACACTGTCTTAGAATCACTTATTTTATCACTTGGTAATTTTCCTGGCTGTGAGGGAAAATTCCCAAGGTAACCTTTTCAAACCAGAATTTAGGCTGGAAACTGGACTTTCCAACCAAAGGGGGCTCCCTCAATGAAATTTAACACAACGAACAGATATGTAAATAAGGTCGGGTTTATATTACTAGTGAATCCCCTCGGGGCATTTTTCTGAAAGGGGATTCACTAGTGAATCCCCTTTCAATAGTATCAAAATCTCTCCTGAGTGTTCTAATTTTATTAGACAAGATTGCATCCTAAGATGTCAATGTCAAACTTTGACCTGAGAAAATCTAAATTATTTGGATATTGTTAATAATATGTGCACATTGTGCCCTGCATCAATATGATTTTTAAGCAAGGCCTATTTCCTTGCATGTTTCTAGATGTAAAACCAAAACGAAACTTGCTATAATTCAACTAAAATATAGCTTATTTTCTAGAGTGTATATTTCATGCATATGGAATTTATTTGATATTCATGATTATCATCTTGAAGGTATTGAAAAATATCATAACATTGAAAAATAAGTTTTGGGGAAGATTACGTTGAATGCATAAAACAACAAGTTTTGGTATGGGACTTGTATTGATTGAAAAAAGTAAATCTTTATGTCAAAGTGTCATGAACAACAATGTTATAGAGTAGGAAAAATAGTATGACTATGAAATGATGCTCGGGAAAGGAAATCCATCAAGCCTAGTGAAAAGGATTGTCATGCCAATGGAGCCTTGGCTCATTGGTGAGGTCAACAAAGTATGAATCAATCCACCAGGGTTCTATTCTTGCTTTAGTTTTTCCCACCCTAATGGAATCTCTCAAAAAGGGACGAGGCAAGCTAAAGGTCCAATGCAATTTTTGCATAAGAATTAACCCTCAGACCCAACACCCTAGTTGAAGGAAGTCCATGTTATGAGGTGCAACCCTCAACCTCATATCATGTTTTGCAATGCAACTTCCAAAAAACGACATGCCATATTCTATTGTAATTGAGAAGAACCACCCAAACTACTTGGATGAATAGGAAGCCAATGAAGGGTCTCTCAGCCCTAGTGGAGGGCCTATGAAACATTATAGAAGTTCTTAGGTTGGTCATGTACAATACGTAGTTCATTGGAGAAGATCTAGTTGGCTAGAAAGCTAAAACATGTTCCCAAAGATCCCAAAGGCAAAATAAAAAACATGTAACTAGATGATGATGAAAAGTTTGAGAGGTAGCATATTTACATATATATTTACCTATCAATTAAGTAGAATGCATGAACATGCAACAATCATAAAATTATGAGAGATATTATATTTCTAGAGTGTATATTTATGCAATACTTCTTTATCTCTTGTAAGATTTATGAGCTATGTCCTTGACAAAATACATTGATTATCCATTTTTCTCATTTACAATCTTCTCATTTTATTGAGAACTTGTAGACAATTTTTAGAGAAATAGTATGGAATTTTGTGCCAAGGAGCATTATATTAGAGACCTGCACTTATTTTTATGAATATCTTAGGATTATTGTCTAAATCTTCTTAACAGAGTTGAGTCCTCTCACTCTTACAAGTTGGTACAAATTGTTTTGGAACCGCAGTGTTAAAAATAAGCACCTTTCATGTTGATGTCAGGTGGAAAATATAAAATTATTCTATCACTAAATCAAACATCTTTGCAACAAGGGTGAAAGTTGAAACAATGTTCTTTACAGATTTAGAAACCGTCAAAAGACAATGAATAAATTCAATGTTTGAAATTCGATATGGCCCAACTTCTTGTTAAGAAGTACATCTATGCTTGGCATTATGGCCTACTGAATTACACATCATAAGTTTGAGCAAGGTGGGTTGTTGATGAGCACCTGGTGGTTGCCACTTCTTGGAAATACATTGATTACCCATATTTCTCATTTACAATCTTCTCATTTTATTGAGAACTGGTAGACAATTTTTAGAGAAATAGTATGGAATTTTGTGCCAAGGAGCATTATATTAGAGACCTGCACTTATTGTTATGGATATATTAAGATTATTGTCTAAATATTCTTAACAGAGTTGAGTCCTCTCACTCTTACAAGTTGGTACAAAATGTTTTGGAACCGCAGTGTTAAAAATAAGTACCTTTCATGTTGATGCTAGGTGGAAAATCTAAAATTATTCCATCACTAAATCAAACATCTTTGAAAAAAGGGTGAAAGTTGAAACAATGTTCTTTACAGATTTAGAAACTGCTAAAAGATAACGAATAAATTCAATGTTTGAAATTCGATATGGACCAGCTTCTTCCTAAGAAGTACATCTATGCTTGACATTATGGCTTATTGAATTACACATCATAAGTTTGAGCAAGGTGGAATGTCGATGATCACCTAGTGGATGCCACTTCTTGGTCACTTTATCCAACACATTTTTTAAATGATAATTGTGATTCTGAAGATGGTTTCCTGTGAAGAGATACACGACAAGGAAATGAATTTCAACTTACTCTTTACTTGTAATTTTTTTTTTCTTTGTACTTGAATATTAACAAAAATAACTTTTACTATAGCCATTATTAAATATAATAGATACATAATGAGATTAATTGACCTTTAGCATTATCCAAGGGCATGCCTGGCATGCAAGGGAGGTAGAGTTTGGAGGCTAACAAGATCTGATGTGATTACTTTTGGCAAAGTTTTTGTGATCCAAGGTTATTTGGTACCAAGTTCCCTAATTATGCACATGTCACTACAACGAAAAGACCCTCTAGCAGAGGTTTTTGTGGATGCCTCTATAAATATATTCCAAAAACCCATTTATAGCGGATGATACTAGCGGAGGTGAGTGACCATAGGTTTTAGCGGATGTTTTTACAATGGTTCTTTTAGTATATAATGCACCGATGCGTTTTTGAAAACAAGTGAATCAATGCCCTCAAAACTAGCGCATTGTAGCAGGGTTATTTCAAATAAAGAACAATATTATTTGGTGTGCTACAGAACTAAGGATGCATTGGGAAACAATGATGCATCGTAATAGCGTTCTTTTAAAAATACATAGTGCACAACATAACACTGGAAGCATGTGTGCACTATTAGTAGAGTGCACCATCATATGGTTAAATGAAAAACATTTACGCAATACTGTAGGATTGTCTCAAAAACAATATATCTGTGCCCTCCATTGTATCATGCGCACTAGTTCTCCAATATAGAGAACCGTGTTAGGGTTAATTTTCAAATTTAGGCAGTGCACTCTGTAAACCCAAGCACAACGGGGATTCTATTATTATACCACAATGTGTGATACTTAAACATAAAAAAATTGCACTATTTTAGTTTTTCAAAAAAATAAAAGGCAGTGCACTATGGAGTCGTATATGCAACGATGCACAACACACATGCACCATCATAAGTTTTTTTTTTTTTAAATATATAGCCGGTGAGCTCATTAAACATGTATGGCCCGATGTGGTTGTGAATCAGGCGCACCGAAATAGGATTTTATTAAAAAAATGTTACCGACGGTAAAAATCATTTTTACCATTTTCAGTGTTGTAGAGCTCAAAAGCACTGGTGCAACCTTTTCCTATCTAAAGCACCCTTCCATTAGTTCTTTCCTTGGTTGTGTTCCTTTCATTTGTTGTTGGGTGTGTGAATTTTTTAATTTTTCCAAATGGTGGGATTTTTTTTTTAGTACGTCGCAACCATGCCTCCCCGATTAAAAACTTTCTAAGTAATCTCCTTGTTTCTTCATAACTTAATTTTTCACCGGTTTAAAATTTAAAATTGAGTGAAATTTTAAGTGTAAAGAAAAACAAACTACGTAGTGCGTTTGAGGCTCTCGACTCACACCACATACGGTGTGACCTATAAATTTATAGGCCACACCGTGTACCTTGTTAAATTTTGCGGCGGTGCGTTGGTAAGCATAAACGTACTGGCGCGTCTATTTAATGATGCATCAAAGAAAATCATTTAACTAGTGGGGTGGTGCGTCAAAGTACAGATAATGCACCGAGGCATTAAAGTACATAACATACCTCCCTTATCAGATATATTTTATGTAGTGCGTTGGTAAACATGCGCACCGAGGTGTTCATGTTTACCAAACACACCGTTGAGAAATTTAATATTGTGTTGCGGTGCACCCGGTAATTGTTTTGGTGGCACCATGTGTGGTGCGATAATAACGACTCGAATGCACTGTAATAAAGTTCCATACTAAAAAAATTGTTGAATTTTATGTAACGGTGTGACTATGTTAGTTACATAAACCTGTGTGTGTAGGGAACGTATATGCACCATGTTTTTTTGCTAATTTAAAATAATTGTTTTCCTAATTTAATTTTTTAATTTGTTTTTTAGTTTAAGTGGTGTGTATGATAAACGTAATGCACTGAGGCATATTGTTTGTAGTGTATCTCCCCGATGTGGTACCATTTTCCAATGCACTGCATAACATATTAGAACATATTTTGTTCGGTGCATTAGTTTACACTACTGCATCGGTAACAATTCTCACAATATATATGGGTGCACTGTTGACAACGTGTGACTATTTTTTGGCACACCATTAATGTAATTATCATATTTTTTGAAGGAAGTTATGTTTTTTTATTTATAGATAAATTTACCATTCAGTAGATTTTTTTTAATGTTTTATGTATGATTGAGGCCGACGTATTTCATATGTTAATCATGCAGAGACATGAGCGGAGAGAGAAGCATCAAAAACATGAGAAGAGAGTGGGCTTGTACAATGTTGTATGGGAAAGGGAGGCGAGGGAGAGGAAGAGGGATTTGTACCCTCTCCCTATTACTCCAACGACTCATGCTCTCTTGAGGGATGTAGGCCTCCTTAAGTATTATGAGGAGGCTACATCCCTTAAGGGGAACTTAGAGTTGTTGGTGCATCTGATCCGTTGATGGGATGYCCATCAACATGCTTTCTGTGTGGGTTTGGATCAATGGTACCATCCCACTGAGGAGGATATTTACTTTATCATTGGGCTATCCAAGAGAGGGGAGGATTTTCCCTAGTTCCCATATGTCCTAGTAGGTGTTGCCACTAAGATTCATCTCATGTAATCTCAGTGATATATTGCGGTTGAGGTATTATCCCCAGCTAATTTTCAGGTGTCTAGTGGATAGCTGAAAATATCCTCTTTCGATGCAGAGGAGGTTAGGTGCCTCTCACTCTTAGTGACTACCAAATCCCATTTGACTAGTGATGGGAAGTGCATTAGCTGCCCTCTTTTGTATTATGTTGATTCATTCGTACAACGAACACGGTGTATCAGATGGTCTACCATTTTTTTACAATAGTTTTGTATAGTGCTCAACAAATGTCAGGCCATGATACATGGGAGGTCTAACTTCCCATTTGCCTCAGAGTTGTTTTGCTTATTTTTTGAGACGTTTCTAGAGACGAGGCTGATTTTTTTCTGTCAGTCTCATAGGTCGAGGAATCATGTGAGGATGCAGATGTGGGGGGATATTATGCCCAAGAGGGTCCAGGCGGAGTTTTCAACCAGGATTTCCCTAGATGCACTAGGGCTACTAGGCAGTGTAGTGGGTCACATGTTCGTCATGTTGTTGTTTCCTTATGTGGGTTTGGATTGGTGAGGATGTCCAAACATCCTCTTCACAACAAATGAGTCACCAGATGATAGAGGTAATATTAGTGTTTTGTTTAAATTAATATAGTTTCATTTTATTTTCCTACTTGATTAGAATAAAATTAATTCTAACACATTCTTTAACTTGTTTTATTAAATTGTTTAATGAATTAACTCTGTAATTATTGTATTGTACTATATATATTTCAGATATTGGCACTTTCATTGGGGATTTGCCTCCTCCCCTAGAATATGATGATGAAGAGATGATGCTTGAGTCCATGGCGGGTCAACGTCCTCATGTGCAGATCCCTGGCGGCATGCGTCGTAGGCCTGATACCATATTCAGGTTGGACTTGGGCGACCGACTCTTTGCACTTTTGGCTGAGGTGGGAGTATGCCCTGTCTTGATGTAAGACATTAAGGAAAATCATACACTCTTGGATCTTTGGAGAGAGATGTTGCATGATTTTATGCCTCTTATGCGTTATGTCATCAGAGATGCCAGGGTACTAGCAGTGAGGAGAGCTCCCAATGATAGGCACAAATATTCTTCCAGTACATCTCGTTCTTCCATTACCCCATCGATTGATGAGGGTGGTCATGATCATCCTTCTCCACATCCTTCTCATCCTCCTTCACCTCACCCAGATCACGAGGATGCAACACATATTCCTCATCCTCCTATTTCACCTCACCTAGATGAGCATGCCAGACCTATTCCTCATCCTCCTCTTTCACCTCACCTAGATGAGTAGGAAATACCTATTCATCATCCATCATCTTCCACTACAGACCAGGTCTCCACTACTATTGTAGATATGCATATTATGCCATCGACCGAACCAGATATGTTATAGCAGTTATTTGACTTGTCCATGATATATATATATATATATATATATATGGTGCTTTTTTTCTATTGATCATGTTGATGATGTACTTAATTTATATGTTGATGTTGATGTGTATATTGTTAGGTCATGTTAGTTTTGGATGTTAAATGTGCTTGATATATGTGTATGTTAGATGATGTTTGTTAGATGTGTGTGATGATGATGTTAGAAAGTGCTTGTTTTGTTAGATGTGATAACAATGATGATTCCCTGTTAAATTATTAGATATGTGTGCTAGCTAATTAATGATTTTTATATGTGCTAGAGGTATATATAATTAGATGATGTTAGCTAGCGGATATAAATGTGTATTTTAGATGTTGTTTATGTTTGTTATAATATGGTTATCATCATCGTGTTTATTTTTATAAATTACAAAGTTCAATATGGTTGAAACTATAGTTATAAAATTGAAACTATAATTGCATAGATATTGCATTATACATATTCATTCTAACTAAAAAAAAAATTCAAAAAACAAATTACGTATGAATAAATATTATTTTCCATTGTACTAATTACTCTTTTTGAATAGACTCTTCTACACTAAAAAATATTATTATAAAAAAGTTATGATCTCCAATGATAAACATTCTATTGGCTTTAAAATTTTATGGATGCAAATCTTCCTATTGTTATTTTGGTCATTATTTCGTAAGTTGATTGCTATCAAATTTTAAAATATTACATCATTATTTGTGGTTTTACTCAACATTGGGGGCAAAATGTTATAAATATTTTCAAAAGAAATGAAAAAAGTATGTAAACTAACAAGACTACTTTAGTTAAAAACCAAATTATCACAAAATCATGTTATAAATTTATTTTTTAATCATAAACCGCATTTTTTGTTAATCTTACTTTTAAATCTACCAAATAAATGAACATAAACTCAATTTTTGAATCATCATGTTAACATACCCTCAAAAATATTGTACTATTAAACATGCATATCAACCATATCATTACATCTAATTATATCAACATAAAAATTAGAACTTCATATCCCATTACAAGTTCAACTGGACATTTAACATTTTTCAGGATTTCACAATTGGAAATACTTAAAGAAGATGAAACATTTTTAAATATATGAAACAACATATAAATATGTTCAAATAACAAACAGTCCATACAATCACAAATAATTTGAAATACAAACACATTAAGCATTAAAATGACTATTAACCAACTAAAATTGTTCAAAGATTTGTTATAATTAACTTAACATTTCCTCTATCAGAAAATGAATAAAAACCAATATAACTAGAGAAAAAAAGAATATAACAAAAAGATACAACAACAATTTTAAACATGAAATAAAACATGTACATATCACTCTCTATTTTCATCACCCTCATTATCTTCCCCGCTTGGCATGATAACATTGTTGTTCTCAAAAATATGTTTTGATCTAGGGTTGTGTATTAATACAAACCACCAATCCCTATCCAACACATATGGGTAAAAAAACACTTGGTTGCAGTGTTTTGGAAAAACATAAGGCTCCTTAGCTTCATCCCACATCTTTTTAGAGTTTATACATATCATCCCACTATCATAATATTCCTTTACATTATTCCGATCAAAGGTGTCCTTCCACTTGCACCTAAAAATAACACATTGGAAAGAAGAGAAGTCCACTCGAATGATCTCGTGTATCTTTCCGACATAACCTAACTTCCCCTGTATGGTGTTTTGATCACAGTGGCTAGCACGACTAGATTGGTCAAACTTGAATTCCACTCCACAGTCTTGTGTCATGTGTCCATCATTGACATCCTCTATGCGAAAATCATGTCCATATGCCCACATATATGGGAACAAATGCACCTATAAAAAAATGAACAAATCACAGTGTCAATATGTGTCTAATAAACCTACCATTAAAATATAAAACAATATAGATGAACTTACAATTCAAATGTGCATTACGAAGTTAAAAATTATGTACACAAAAATATTATTACCGAGTTGTTGCAACCAATCCCTATGTTTAGTGCATCCTCTTCTTCATGCGGGTAATGACCGGATGCACCATGTTTTTTTCTGACTTGGTCAACAACCCAAATATTGGGGCATATCGTTGGCATATTTTCTTTTAAATGATCAAGATAAGGAATGCTTCTTCCATTCAACCATCTAAATTCTTTCATGTCACTTTCTCATTTCTTCCTCTTTTATTCATACAATGTGACCCACGATTGTGTTGCCTCTGAATTGTAAAGAATGAATTTATTGATGGCATCAATTTCTGAATTTGTTGATGTATTCATAAAATCAAACCAACATATAGTACATATGAGATCATGAAAATATACATTGTGAAGTTTGGTGTGAATAGTTATTGTGTATAAATTTGAAAAACGATAAGTCACTTACTATTTATCAAGCGCCTTTTTCCATTCATTTAAAGAAGCTCCTCTTATATTTTTTCTTCATCCCTTTCTTCATCCCAAATCACTGCACCTGGTGTGTTGTCGATCTACTTGATGTACTCACTGGCATAATAGAAATACTCATATGATATGTATCCCTCTTCCATAGACCCCTCAGGTTTTTCCCCTTGACAAACAAATCCTTTCAATTTCTTCATGTA
>SNQJ01S0205924.1:3659-15305 GCA_010110895.2 Picea sitchensis | reverse complement strand
TTTTTGCCTGTTTAACGATTCGAACAGATCGCGATATCTCTCGCTCCCGACGTCCGTTTGAGACGAAACGAGTTGCGTTGGGTTCGCAACGACGATACCTACACTCTCGTTCGATTTGAAGTGATTCCGAGCACTTTGAATTTTTGAGCAAAATTTGATCCCCTGATCAGAAGGAATGAAGGGGATGGGTGACACTTGTACAAGGAGAAATTTTTAGGATTTAATTTTTAAAAAATTAATTAAATGAGATTTTAGGAAAGTAAGGGACTTCGAAACTCTATATAACGAAGGGAGGAGAAGGATGAAGGATCTCTTATGTTTGCGTAATGTTACGCTGCATAAATCTCTACTTGGCTGAGTTGGGATACCTAACTCGGTGAGGAGTGGTAGCTCGGCCTTGCGAGGTGAGATGGGAGCTAGCTAAATCTCAGGATTGTGTGTGTGGCCCCTTTGCGGCTTAGGGGGCTAAGGGGGAAGAAGAGTACCCCTATCATTGGCTTGGAGGTACCAGTGAAGTCTCGTCAGTTGGTAAGCAGGAGTTGCACAGAGTGCGTGGGAAGTCACTCAGAGCGGATGATCAGGCAACGATACACTCTCGTCATTTTTGTATGGTAGATTGTTGTATGATTTATGCTTGTATTTGCATGTTTAATGGAGTAAGTAAACCGATTGTCTAGATTGATGACTGAATTTCTTTCATAGCCTAGCTCGATGATTGATTGAATCCCATGGCCTTCGTTTCCCCGCATGTCTTGACCTTGTTGTGGTGTTTGATTGTGACCATTGTGGTGGTTTTTCCTATCATCCGTATCTCATCACTCCTTGCCTAGGAAATCGGCCAGGAGCCTCATCTACAGTCGTCACTTCGATGTTAATAGACCTATGGATCTCAATGCCCTGCCTTTCTGTGCAAGGATGATGAGAAAAGGATGAACCTATCATCCATCTACCTCCGTTGTTGTCCTTGGATGATTGGATGCTTTCGGTTCTCTTACTATTGTCTGCAATTTGTATTGGTATTCTAGCAATGGAAAAACGAATTGATTCATGTCTGCATTTTGTATTTGTATTCTGGCAATGGAAAAATGAATTGATTCATGTCTGCATTTTGTATTGGTATTTTGGCAATGGAAAAACGAATTGTTTCATGTCTGCATTTTGTATTTGTATTCTGGCAATGGAAAAACGAATTGATTCATGTCTGCATTTTGTCTTGGTATTCGGTCAATGGAAAAACAAATTGATTCATGTTTTCATTTGGTATTGGTATCCTGGAAATGGAAAAACGTTTTTGCTTTTAAATGTTGCCAAAGATTGTCGTTTTAAATGCCCACATTTTGCTTTCAAATGAGACAGAGATTTCCATTTAAAATTGCCCACGTTTTTGCTTTCAAATGAGACTGAGTTTGTTATATTAAATGCCCATGTTTTGCCTTCAAATGAGACTGAGATTGTTGTGTTAATTGCCCACGTTTTTGCTTTCAGATGAGACTGAGTTTACTGTTTTAAATGCCCACGTTTTTTCTTTCAAATGAGACTAAGTTTGTTGTTCTAAATGCCCACGTTTTTGCTTTCAAATGAGACTGAGTTTGTTGTTTTAAATGCCCACGTTTTTTCTTTCAAATGAGACTAAGATTGTCATTTTAAATGCCCATGTTTTTGCTTTCCAATGATGGACTGAGTTTTTGTAGAAATCACCCACGAATTTAGCCTTTTAAATCTTAAATTCACTTGCCGGAATGACCACGGTTTTGGTAAATAAAAATTGACTGTTTGCATGTTGAATTCGCCCACCCTTTTTTTTCTATTCAATTCATAACTGACTTGCAACAATGACCACGATTTTGCCTTCAAACTGTGACTGCGTTTGCCCTTGAGTGATGGACTGCGTTGATGTTGATTGGATACATTTGCCTTTAATTGTTCAGTTGTTGTCAACTAGACACGATTGGCCACCATGTGGGCACTGCATTTTTGTTAATTTTTCCACAGCGAATTAAATGGATAACAATTAGTTAAATTTCTTACTATTTCTAGATTCATTGCTATGTAATGGTCGCATTAAATGCCTTGATTTTTTCCAGCAAATAAAATGGATAACAATGAGTTAAATGCCTTGTTATTGCTAGATTCAGTGTTATGTAATGGTCATATTAATTGCCAGAACAATTGCTACAACAATGTAAATGGCTAACAGATTCATTCTTGGATTAAATGACACAGCGACTTAAATGTTAACTAACACCTTAAATGCCTTGCTATTGTTGTATTACTCGTTATGACAACATTCATGTAAACTACCTTGTTAGTACTCTTTTAATTGTCGTGTTAATGGTCATGTAATTGCCTTGTTATTTCTATATTAATTGTTAAGTAACTGCTATGTTAATTTCCTCGATAAATTGCTCCAGCCTTGCTAATAGTTAGTAGTTTCCTTCTAATATTATTAGACAGATAGTATTGTTAGTTCGGTCAATATAACTAGACTACATGCTAAGATTTAATTTTTCATAAGTGTTATAATGATAGAATTCTACTTTAAGATTGTAAATGTTGTTATTTAAGTTAATTTCTAGTTGGGTGGAGAATTTGGATTAACATAGACTTGACCGATTAGGTTGTGTTAAAGATTAAAATTTGGTGGGTAAGTAAGGAATGGATTGAAAATTTTAGACTCACTGGATTGAATTTTAATTAAGGATAGAGGGAATTTATAATTATGGTTTTAGTATTAACCACTTAGATTTGCAAAATTAATTGTATTAACGTTTATTTAGCGGATGCATTATTGTCTAATTGTAACTTGGCGTGCCCCATTAGAATGGAACCCTTGTTAAAATTGAATGTAATCATAGACTGGTTAGACTGGGTGATTGGTGGGGGCAAGGACGATGTCGTGTGGGCTAGCGTCACCCCTTGTCTTCGTCCTCTTGTGTCTCTTCAACCTTTGTGTGGGGTAGGCATAGTCTCCCAGTCAGTTTTCAGTTCCTAGCTCATCGGAGTTTTCTTGAGTCTTGGTCCCTTTTGTTTTGCGCCAAGGTTATTGATGCATCTATCACCCAAGGAACAACATGATTCCTAATGAGGGGATCATGGCACACCCTGGGGATAGCGGCGAACGAGATCTTAGTTGGAGTAGGTTCTTTTGTGTGAGTTCTGACGAGCGTGCAAGTTTCTCTTGGCACAAGGGTCTAACGCCTTCAGGTGTTAGGTCCACGCGCCTTGAGGTTCTAGTATTCTTTTGTCTAGGCCATGATGTCGAGATGGGGGTGTTGTCCCTTAGCTTGTAGGCATGGTTGTGTTTTCATTGGAAGAGTAGTCGTTCCTCCTTGTTGTTCTACGCTTGATTCACCCAGTTTCCCTTATGTTAGTGAGTGGAGTCATAGTTGCCCGTTTGCGTGGAATGCATGCTTGCATTCATCATCAGTGGTGTAGTTAACTGTCATTGTCATCGCCTTTCTTCCAAAACTTAAAAAAACAAATTTGCATTGTTGTTTGCTGGTAGTCGTAACAAAGAGGGGTCGTTACATATGGTATCAGAGCGGGTTCAACCCTGTGACTGTGGATCGCCAAGCTTTCCACTATAGTAAACCCATGAGTATTAACCCTTGCGTTAAGTAAAAATATTAGCGTGTCCTCGTGGAGATCGCATTTAGAGGGGCCCCCTGAGGGTCCACAACACACCCTAGCTAGTACCGTTAGAATCCTTCGAGATCTCGAGAGAGATGAGATCTAGCATCCATGAGTGTCATGGACGGTGGTGTTGTCGAATCATAGTTGTAGAACAAGGCATGTGCTTCACACTTCGCGTTTACGACCTCCAACATGAAGGTCCACATGGTGGTCTTTCGACTGAAGGGGAGCGCTCTTTTATGGCGGAAGATGCTCCTGCCCCTTTTGAACATGGTCATCGGTGACGTGTCATGGGAATTGTTCGAGGGACGGTTCCAGGAGAGGTATGTTTCTAAGGAATTCGTTGGGCATCAGCTCAACTTGTTTGATGCCTTGCGACGAGGTAGCTGCACGGTGCCCATTTTGGAGATGCTTCGGTATGCTCCACACCAAGTTACCCAAAACATTAAGGTCAAGAAGTTCGAGTTTGGCCTTATTGTTAGAATTCATCTTCTACTTCGGGTACTAGGAGTACTAGACCGAAGAAGGGGTGTTGGACGTGTGGAGAGCCACACTACCAGTGCGACTGCCCGGTGGAGAAGACTAGAGCATCTGGATCAGCTAGACCCACTACCGTGGGAGATATGGGCAAGGCCCATCAGATTTATGCAGCGGTGAATAACCATCAGGCAGAGCACCAGTCGACTGTGCTCGAGACGTCGGGTACCGTCGCTGACCAGAAAATATAGACTTTGAAAGGAATTGTTTAAGAAAACTTACCTAAAAAAAATCTCTTTGATATAGGAAGAAATTGCTGATGAAAACCTCCACTTACAACAAAATTGTTGAAGAAAATATTCAATTTAGAAATTATATCCCCAGAAATTGAAAAATAGCGAAAATGTTGCTCCAAAAAGTGAAAAATAGTGAAAATGTTGCCCAAGAAAGCCAAAATAATGAAAAAATGCAGAGTGAGTTAGTGCACAAATGTGATAATATGATTTCAGTTGAAATAATTTATATGTTTTTGTGCTGAAATGTTGTGTCCCCCTATTTTTTCCGGCCTAGAGATGTTTCTATTTTCCACTTTTCAGGTGAATTATTGATCTTGTGTCGAAAGATAGTGTTTTTCGACCAAAAGTTAGTTTTTCCATTAAAACTAACTTTCGACCGAACTAATAGTTTAGTCAAAAACCTGTAACTATGACAGTTTCCAGACAAGTAGGTGTTCACTTTAGATTACTCCAACATTGGAAAAAGCAGACTCCTTAAATTTCCGCAAGTCTGGTTTCAGAATAGTACCAACATTTTTAGAATTGAATCTACTTTCATTCAATGCAATTTGTATTCGATTTAATTGTTTTTTTTAGTAATTTTAGTTAATTTTATAAAAACATATTTGCATATTATTTTTAGATGACATAATGATTCAGTAAAATGAAAAATCAATATCTGCAATAATACACAGTCGAAAATTATGGAAATTTTACATTATGAAATCTTTCATTGTCTTCTTCAAAAGGGTATTTTTAGGTTTTAATTTTAAATACAAATTAAGGTAGATACATGGTGTCAAACTAAACGTGTTTAAAATCTGCAACCTTTTCAAATTGGTCAAATTCAAAAAATTGTAGCAATTATAATATTCATTTGTTGTCTTCAAAACTATAGTCATACTTTAATAGATTTTGTTTAGATTGTTGCAACATATTTCATTTTTCATAAAAAAAAAAAAATTATTAATGAGTGAATTGACGCCAATAAACATGACTCAGTATGGGTCCCTTCATTTTTAAGGAACATATTGTCAAACAATCGCTAAATTGACATATCAAATGTCAATAAAAAAAATTCAAAAATAATCAATAGAAAGCTAACAAAATTCATGACAAGTTTGTTTTTTACTGTAAAGTGAAATTCTAAATAAATAAAAAATATTTTTGTTTACCGGAAGTTGAAAAACATAAAATATATTTTATTTTCTCAAAAAACAAGGAAAATAGACACCCACATTCATGATTTTACCCTTCATGAGATTTGAATTGGAAGGAATTAAATGTGAACTCAAAGGGTTAAAATATTGACCTTCTCAAGTCATCAACTCTCATATAATGAAAAAGCTCCTAAAAAAGGGTAGCAAGGGAGTGGTGGTTAAACTTTATTCTATGGAAGTTAAGCAAGAAGATGAAAATATTTCAGAGGAATTAAGATGCACCTTGGAAGAGTACTATAAGGTCTTCCAAAAAAATTCTAAAGGTCTACCTCCATCTAGAGATCATGAACATCAAATCGAGCTAATACCTAGAAGTAATCCTCCTAATAAAAGGTATTATAGATATCCTCATTATAAAAAGGGGGAGATTGAGAAAAGAGTACAGGACATGTTGGATTCGGGTATTATTGAATCAAGCATGAGTTCATTTTTCATCTCAAGTAGTGATGGTGTGAAGAAAAGATAATTCTTGGAGGATATGTCTTGATTGTAAATATCTAAGAAAAATCACCACAAAGGATAAATTCCCTATTCCAAATATTGATGAGCTATTAGTTGAGCTTCATGGAGTGGTTTATTTTACAAAGCTAAATCTTAAATTAAGATACCACTAGATCATATTAAGAAAATATGACATTCCCAAAACAAATTTTAGAACTCATGATGGGCACTATGAGTTTTTGGTTATGCCTTTCGGGTTGACTAATGCCCCAACGATGTTTTAAAGCCTTATGAAAAAAAAAATGATCCCATCTTAGAAATTTTATGTTGGTTTTATTTGATGATCTATACTTATCTATAACAAATCATGGGAAGACCATATTAAACATGTGGATCAAGTCCTGCAAATTCTTGAGAGAAATCAATTGTATGTAAAAATATCACAATGTTCTTTTGGGAAACAAGAATTAGAATATTTGGGGTATATTGTTTCAAGGGAAGGGGTTAAGTTGGACCCTCAAAATATCCAAGCTATTAGAAAACTCCCTACTCCTAAGAACATCAAGAGACTTAGAGGTTTTTTGGGTCTTACAGGACATTATCGAAAATTTGTTAAGACCTATGCACACATTGCAGGCCCGCTCACATCTCTCTTGAAGAAAAAATCATTTGTATGGAATGATGAGGCTACTTTGGATTTATCTATCTTAAAGGATACCATGTCTTCTACACCAATATTGGAAACTCTTGATTTTGGTAAAACATTTATAGTAGAATATGATGTGTTAGGACTCAGGAATTAGAGAAGCATTGACAGAAGAATGGAGACCATTGGCTTTTGAAAGCAAACAATTCAGGGGAAAATAATTGGTGAAATATAAATATGAAAAATATATGGAATAAATTTTACATGCAATAAAGAAATGGTGATAGTATCTCATTTAGAGGCACTTTAAAGTCAAGACAAACTATGATAGCCTAAAGTACTTTTTGGAGAAAAGAGTTTTATCAGAAGAACAACAAAAATGGGTAGTAAAAATGAAAGGGTTTGATTTTGCAATTATTTAAGAAAAAGGGAAGGCAAATGTAGTAATATATTCTCTTTCTAGAATAGAAGAATCCTCAAGATTATTTCTATTACATATTCTATTCCCCCATGGCCGGAAGAAGCTCACCATGAATGGAAACATGACAACAATACTAAAAAAGAATGTATAAAGGAAGGGATGAACTTTGTGGAACAATGGGGGTGGAAGGGAGATATATACTTTGGTACAATGGTAGAATATTTTTATGCCCTCAATCAAAGTTGAAGAAAAATTATTTAGGGATTCCCATGACTCTTCGATGGAATAAGAGGCAGGGTTCCTTAAAACATATCAAAGGATCAAAAAAATATTTCTTTTGGGACAGAATGAAAAAAAAGTATTCAAAAAATTGTAAGAGAATGTCAAATTTTCCAAAGAAATAGAGAGACAGTAAAATCTTCAAGGTTACTTCAGGATTTACACATAACTAATCGAAGATGGGAAGAGATATCAATGGACTTCATTGCAGGGTTACCAAAATATGAAAGTAAGGATGCCATTTTTGTGGTTGTTGATAGACTCACAAAATATGCACATTTTTGCAAAATTGAAAGTACATATAAAAAAAGTCAAGTGGTAGAAGTGTTCATGAAGGAAATTCATAGATTTCATGGTCTTCCTAAAGTAATAGTAAGTGACAAAGATCCAAAATTCACAGGAAAAATTTGGAAAGAATTATGGAAAGTCAAGTGGTAGAAGTGTTCATGAAGGAAATTCATAGATTTCATGGTCTTCCTAAAGTAATAGTAAGTGACAAAGATCCAAAATTCACAGGAAAAATTTGGAAAGAATTATGGAATATGAGTGGAACAACACTAGCTATGAGTTTATCATATCATCCATAAACAAATGATCAAATAGAAATAGTTAACAAATGTTTAGACGGTTATCTATGATGTTATTCTTCAGACAAATAATCTCAATGGATGAAGTGGCTTCCTCTGGCGGAATGGTGATATAATACTACCTATCACACATCTACTAAAATGTCCCCATTTAAGGCCCTTTATGGATATATAGTTCCTAGTATCTCATACTTGTTGCAAGATAAGTCTAAAATATAGGAAATAGAGTCACATATGGAAAAGACTAAAGAAAATTTGACAATTCTTAAGGAAAACCTTCAAATAGCGCAAAATGAGATGAAACAACAAGAAGATCAACATCAAATTGAAAGACAATTTGAGGAGGGAGATTGGGTATTTTTGAGAGTACAACCTTATGGGCAATCCACACTGAAGCAAAACAAGAATAAGAAATTAGCTCTAAAAATTTGTGGATGGTACAAGATTATTCACAGGATTGGACAAGTGGTGTATGAGTTAGATTTTCCTTCTTTTCAAATTCATAAGGTTTTTCATGTATCTTGCCTAAAAAAATGTTTTGGGACAAACTATGTCAGTGCAAATATAACTTCTCGAATTAGATGAAGAAAAGAAGTTGATTCTTGAACCAAAAAAAGTTATAGATCAACGTTCTCTATCTCTTTGGAATAGAAACATTATGGAGTACCTAATTAAGTGGAAGAATATGCCTCTAGAAGAGGCTACATGGGAAAATGAACATTTCATGAAGAAACACCCTTAATTACATGCTTTGAGGGAAAAACTTTTTTAAAGAGGGGGATATGTTAAGGCCCTAATAAGCATTCATGAATTGTTTATTTGTTATATTAGTAGGTCAGCTAGAACCTTTTATTGTACCCTTTCATTACAATTGTACCCTTTCTCTAATACACAGACACACACACCAAGGAGACCTATTTGTGCGATCATCATATATTGTCTTGTGAATTGGATATATAGTAAAAGGATGTTTCCCCCTCGAAGTGGATAATATTCATTGAATTTTTATCATTTCCAGGGCGCTTGGTTCATAACACGAGGGTTCTAAGAGCTAATGAAATGCCCTACACTATCTATGTAGAATTCAATAATTGTCTTTGTATTTTATTTCTATATGCTTCTATTAAATTGAAAGGGAACAACTAATTAGTTCACACTCTCCATAATTTAAGTTTAAAAGGTAACCACACACTTCCATAATGAAATTGAAAGCATTACTCAAATCTACTTGATTATTCTACATAACTTTCAATTTTTGGATCAGAGCTAATTCTCAACTACAAAGGAAAAACTTTAATACCACAACTACTGAATTTGAAACTTAAATATGGAAGTGAATAAATAAATTAATCTGAGTTGTAGAATTTATAACACAATGATGGTAAACTAGCGCTTTGGAAAATTCCTAAAACGTAGTGGGTCAAAAGACTTTGTTGTCTTTGTGACACTATTCTCTTAGAATGTCCTACGTACACCCACATTAAATTGTGATTTCAAAATATTTGTTACAATACATACCTTCCTAAGCTTCTAAGTCATCAAAACTATGGTGATTTAGGAAAGTTTCTCTTAAAGTTAGATTAAAATATAGAAATAAAATTCTAAAGCAAAGCAAGTAATTCTTTACCTTTCTTAAGGTCAAATAAACCAAAATTTATCCCAATAAGTATTAATAACCATCATCATTATATACATTTCCATTAGTTAAATACCTAAAAACATCAAAAACAAAAAATTAAGCAAACTACTTAAACTAATAATTATATTCAATTATAATTATAATTCTCACATTCATTCAAAAATGGATTTTAAACAACAAAAAATAGTGATTGTGTGCAGATTTATGTGATCGTAAAATTCCTAAGAGCAATTGATGCACTAACCTCCCTATATAGTAGAGTCTATTATCTGAGTGATTTAATAAGTGGAAAAATTCACCCAAGTTAGCCCACCTCTTTTTTTACGGAGTAAGCTAACTCGGGAGAAAACATACCCACTTTTTAGGTAAAAAAATGGGCCTGAATCCGACCATATTTTCAGGGGTAGTCTGATTTTTGCATGGATCAAAGTTCCATGCATTTCATAATCTTACCCTAAGGGTTTTGCCCCATTTTAAACCAACCCAGATGCTCAGAAAACCGATCAGAATTTTGGATTGGATAGAAATTTAAAACCGCGTCGTTGGAGAACCTGTCGGAAAGCTAACTCGAGAGGGAAGATTGCTCCCGAGTTATCCCACTCCTTTTTTTACGGAGTAAGCTAACTCGAGAGCAAACAAACACGCTTTCCAGGTAAAAAAATGGGCCTGAATCCGGCTAGATTTTCAAGTTGTCTAAGTTTTGCATGGATCAAAACTTCATGCATTTCAGAACCTTACCCTAGGGGTTTTACTCCATTTTAAACCAACCCCGATGCTCAGAAAATCGATCAGAATTCTGGATTGGCCGAAAATTTAAAACCACACCGCCAAAGAACCTACTGAAAAAATAACTCGGGAGGGAATATTGCTCCCTAGTTAGCCCACTCCTTTTTTTACTAACAATATAAAGTTATGCTCTTTAATATTGTCTTAAAGTGGACTAAACCTTTAAAGACAAAGTTCTATAGTGAAAGTTCCCATGAATAAAATGACAATATTTCTACTAAATTTAAAGAAGAGTTTCAACCCAAAAAATCATATAGTTATCCACTTATTTAACGTACCCCGTATTATATATAGTGTATTAGTTTATTTATAAACTATATTAATTATGAGACTAGGGCCACCCTAATCACTACCATTCTACTTTTTTACTTATTTATAAATAAAAGAATAGAAAATAATACCAATTTGGAATAGTTTAGCATGTTAGTCTCTTAAGAGTGCAGCAGGGATTGGTCGAGCTTCTTTCCCTGTGAGCTTAACGGGAGGAGAAGTTGCCTGTTGCTTGATGATTGCCTTCGTTATATCACTGGAAAACCTGACAATTTTGTTCTCATGCTTTAATCCTAGTTAGGATTTGCTCACATCAATACTTTTAATAGTTTTTTCCATATTCTAAATAAACAACTATTATTATATTAGTAAGAGTGAAACATATTTTGTGATATTAATAATAATAATAATAATTTAATTTTAAGATTATAAGGAAATATCAAATTGGTGTATAAGACTTCCTTATTTGTTGTAAAACAATGGACCCCTTACATATATTAAACATATATAATAAAAAAAGATTAACATTTTTAAGTTTATTATTTAAGAAAGATAATTTTAGATGAAATTGCAATTTTGAAATGAAGAAATAATTGTTTTTAAAGTAAAAATAATCTCAACACCTCCAATTAACTTGAGTGCAATTGGATTGTACAATATTAATATGCAATATTTATGATTTCATCACTTTAATAAAAAATATTTCGTTCCCCTCCTTTTTTTTTAAATCATAAAAAAAACAATTTTATAAAACATTTAAACTATTATCATAAAACACTTTTATATAGCTTAAGTGGACCTAATAGTTAAGAACATGTGTTTCCTTTTAAGAAGTCACAAGTTCTAGCAAATCACTAATATAACTTGACCGTGACCTTAAAATTAGATTATTATTATTATTAATAATATTAATGTGGATACAACCTCACACATCAATATCATGTTTATAAAATCATCTTATTATTATACATT
>SNQJ01S0205923.1:0-16424 GCA_010110895.2 Picea sitchensis | reverse complement strand
GTCACCATATAAATGACAAGGTCTAATCATGATAGTGTTTAAAAGTAATAGCATTTAAAGATGCATCATAATAACATCATTTTGGACACAACCCTGCAACATCATAATTAATTTGACCACATAGAATAACAAAGCTTAGACAAGACCTGTGTAAAGGTATTAGAAATTAAGATGACCTTATAAATCCTGGCGAATTATACAACCATATTAATGCAATTTAAACGATTAATACCAAGGAAATTAACAAATTATTAAGAATGCCACTTTCATAAGCGTTGCCATTGCCATTGAACAATTATTTAAAATTGCGATCTAAAAGCATCACTAACATACATTTAGCAATATTATCTTCGCCACATAAGTAACCTAATTAACATTGCAATGAAACATTCACTCAACCTTGCAATTCAACCCACAATAACATTTCATTTAATAATAATTAGTATGGCCAATAAACAATCACTTACCTTGCCACTCAACTAGTAATTAACCATCCCATTAAATAATGTTAATATTGAAATTTAACAATGATGTAAACCATTACTCAACATTGCGATCCCACTAGAATTAACATTCCCGTAGTTATATCCATATTGCATTTAAACTTCATCCTTAGCATTCGATGTAAACAATATGAATGTTGCCATTAACGCGCATAATCTTCGCAATATACAATTATTAAATATCCGATTCGACTTCATCATAACTATAACATTTAGCACTATTATCTTCGCCACATAAGTAACCTAACTAACATTGCAATGAAACATTCACTCAACCTTGCAATTCAACCCACAATAACATTTCATTTAATAATAATTAGTATGGCCAATAAACAATCACTTACCTTGCCACTCAACTAGTAATTAACCATCCCATTGGAATACGTTAATATTGAAATTTAACAATGATGTAAACCATTACTCATTATGTATCCTAATTAGAATTAACATTCCCGTAGTTATATCCATATTGCATTTAAACTTCATCCTTAGCATTCGATGTAAACAATATGAATGTTGCCATTAACGCACATAAACTTCGCAATATAACAATTATTAAATATCCGATTCGACTTCATCATAACTATAACTGTAATCCTTAGCTAAAATGACCATGACAATAATTAAAACCATTATTTTTATCTCCTGTAAATCATATTGTCAATGCCAAGGCAATTAAAGAATCCACCATCCCTATTAATCTTGCAAATTTAACAACCTATCATTATTACAATTAAGCAGGTAATAGCAAGGCAAATTAAACAAGTATGATTTTTTGCGACTCCCAACGTCATTTGCGCCGGCAATTTAAACAATCCTACCACTGCAATTTTTAAGAGAAGACCCAGGCCTAAAACAAATATACCGCATCAACTTAATAATTATTATCAACGCATAAAACAGTTATTACGGCATAAACATTTATTAATGCATTTAGGCGAGGGTACCAAGGCATAAACCGTTACTAATGCATCAACGAAATAATTATTACTGCATGAAACCATTAATAACGGTAAAAATAATCAAAGATCAACGTAATAATTATTACTATAGAATTTTAAGATAACAGTGCCATATTAGGAAAGGACAACCCTACTAACCAGTTCTTTTTAAAACCGTATCTCAACCATAAAAATTTAATGGCAATAGCCATTGAACTATAGTAAAAATTCCACGGCTGTTCATCGACTAAAGAGCTAGAAGTCGGTATACGAAAGACATCAAGTTGCTGAACAGAGGTAACTTCAACCTACCGGATAAGCAACAAGAATATTACGGTGGGAACAGATTGAGGCGAATATTACCGCGGATTTTTTGTCGGCAATCCTGGCATTTACGAGACGTAAAACCAGATTTTACTTTAAAGGGAAAGGCAACCGCAGTTTTAAGAAATGAAAGGAACATCTCGAACAAGCTAAACTCACAATATACCAAATAAACAACTCAACGCTATAAAACAACTCCATGCTTTGGGTAAAGACTCCGCCACGGGGTAGGTGAAGGTGGACCGAATCGAGGGCGAGGTGGCAGGTAGCAGCTAAGGTACAGGCATTTCGTTTGGATCAAGGCAGGGCTGACTTGGGATTTACTTAACCCAGGAAATGACAGTTCTCAACAATATCATTTAAAAATCTAGAGGTGGGGAATACATATGCTTTTACAGGTGTGTTCAATTTTTGTTATTACAAGGTTTATGAGTGGACATGTCAGAGCATAACACCCAAAATACACAAATAAATGGAGATCATGAGCCCATATTGGTCACTGGAAGTCGGGTGTTCCGCCTAGGGCCGTGAGGTCCGGCTGTATGCCAAGGAAGGTATTTCTACTTAACTCAGAGTTTACTGGCCCGACGAAGGTACTGTGGATCTTTTAATTAATTCACTAAATTCATCTTAATGTAATAATGCTTTAATATTTTTATAAAATAAGGACCGAAATTTATACAATTATTCAATACTCTTAATATCCTTATTTCAATACTTTTATATTTTAATGCCTTCAATACTTCTAATACATTAACACCTATATTCGGATCAGTAAATACATTTTACTCCTTAAGTTCGTATATAGTCAAAAGAAACAATCACTTATGAAATCAATAGATACAAGACAAATAAACATATATTAAAATAAAACAAACGATTGTATGCTTTTCCTCATCTTATAACTATTGAATAAAAGAGTCGGCGAGCACTCGAACGCCGAATACAGAGAACCGAATCTGCAAATTAATCTGTAGAAGACAGAAGCCGTTGTGATCTATTCTGAGGATTTTATAATATTCCTTTCTATTAAACATTAATTCTTGGTCTGTCTTTAAATGATTCATAACAGGGACTTCACGCATCCGTAATCCAGTTCACCGGGCATGCCTTCGCACGTGTAAGAAAACAATCTACTGGAACACAGGGATAGCAAATCAGGGGAGGAAGAAATAAGAAAAAGAGTCGCAGGTGAGCGCAGAGGTTTAAGGAGTGTGAATTAACAAGGGGAAGGTAGGGTCTGCGCAGGCCGAATCCTCCTGCGCCCAGTATTCAGCACCAGTGCCCGGATAACAGTGAGCAACACCCTGGTTTATATGCAAGATTCTCTGTAACGCTGCCCGAGAACACAGTTAGGGTCATAAAAGTTTTAGGGAAGGACGCAGGTCACCAACGAGCTCGCCGGCAGACCTGGGTGAAGGGAAACAAGCACCACCACAGTACCAAAACACACAACTCAGAGAATAATTCCGGGGGCAACTCGCAAGAAAAGAAAAGAGAGTAACCCCGCAAGAACAGAGGAGGCAACACTAAACCTAACATCATGGAATTAAATTTTCACAGTTCAATCCAAACATGACAGTGGTAAGAGTTGTAGTTCAAGACGGAACCTAGCCCGCAATACCGGATCGAAGTTCTAACTAATAATTTGGAAGAGGAAGGATAAACCCAAGAACGCAGAGAGTAAACACCCACCTCTGTACGACGCAGTAATCAAATGCAGAAGTAAAGGAAAATTCACCCGATCCAGAGTAAAGAACAATTATTTACACAGTCAACCAGAACCCTAATACAATTTTTCCGTTCAGATTACAAATAAAATTTTCACTGTCCTTTCATAACACACATTTATGCATTCTAACTACTTAGTTCAGATCATACCTTGGCCTATTTGCTTTCCGCGAAATTTCCTTGCTCCTGCCTCGGCCCTCAGCCATCAATTCTAATGAGCTCACTGCACTTCCCCCAACGCTTTGGGGTACTCTTCTTCCCCCTCACTCGGAAAGGGGCCACACACACAACGAGGGCAACTAGCCTCAGCACCGAAGCACACTCACGAGATGTCGAGGGATCTCCCAACTCCTGCACCAAGAACCAAATACCACACCCCTCCGGCTTCAGAAGCAAATTAATCTCACCAAACAAAGCAAAAAGCCCCTTTTCTTTCTTCTCCTCCTTTAACCCTCAAAACCCTAATTCATTTTTCACTTAGGTTTTCCAATTCTTTTAGTTATTTCGCTTGAAAAATCCAAATTGATTTTTATTTTTATTTTACCCCTTTTCTTTTTTTTAAATCTAAGCATGTGCTCTCATTTCAATATTTAACTATTCATTTTATTTATTTTAATTATTTATCTATTTTATTTATGTATTTAATTATTTATCTATCCCCTTTTCATTTTGTATTAGTTTAATATTTAACTTTTATTTCCCTTTCCCAAGCTTAACTTCTATGGGTTTAGAGTTGTATAAATATAAATATACCCTTTGTTTTTATAAAACAATTATTTCTTTCACAAGCGTATACCTCACATGCTTAAACTTCATTTGGTTATAAAAATGGGTTTATAATATAAACCTACATGTATTTATGTTTTGTCTTTTTTTATTAGGAAGTAAGTATTCCTTATTTAATTTTAATACACGTGTCCAGATTTTCAGATTAAAGAGATTAGGCTGATGGTTAAAACAGCATTAGGGAAGGCAGTTTACAAACACCGAAAATTAAGTGTACTCAGACAAGGGAAGGAGATGGTCCGAGTTACGCTTTTGAATTTTTGGTTGTTAAGGCCACAATCAAAGATCCCGCTTCTAGGCTTAGGGTTTAGATTTTGGCTAGACACTAATTGGTTAGGGGTAAAGCTTAAAGTTTTATACGTGCGCTGAATACTTTAGGCCAGCTTTTGTAATACCCATCAACCCTTAATCGCGTAGACGCGTTTTCAGTCGACCACGGGCGCCAAGGGATGCCACTGGGCCTTTAGACTTTCAGCATGCGGCTCGTGATGCACTATTCATCGCTCCAAGGGTGCCACTCGGCCATCAACTGATTGGTAGACCTCTATAACCCCCTGGAGTCAATACTCCCGCCGTGAGTTTGGTGGTAGGAGACTAAGGGTTTGGCGAATAAGGCCCCTCACTTTGCCATACTCTTAGAATCATCGTGAGCGACCGCAATGGCTCTCACGGCAGACAGGGTCCCTCTCGAACTAGGTAATTGTTAACCTACAGCTCGGGAGCTACTCTGCTGGAGTGCTAGTAAAGGTATGTGGCTACTGTCCCACCCTCTCCCTCAACCTCTCTCGGCAATTGTGTGTGGCCCTTTACTCCATATGTGAGTCAAGTCGGCAAGCTATCGTCACCATGCATCACCAATAATCATGTCGTAAATGTCGCTATCAAATCATCACATCAAATCAACACTATAATAAACAAATCAACCCAGCACACCGACTCCAACCGAGTCCAAGGGGTCTACCGATGCCTCACAAGATTCCAAGGTCACAAACCTCGCGACACTCAATAACCGAATAATAGCACCCGTCTACATGAGTAGCAACACATCATATCATCTCATTAATCACATCATCATCAAATATGATAGTCTATGTGGGTATCCGACACTTCATGCATCAAGTGTCTCAAAGAATAAGTGTCCTCAAGGTGCCGAGCCGGGATGTTACATAATAACTTTCTGGTCTAAACTTCATTCCGGTTTCTCAAGTATTATGCAAAATAAAGTATCACAAGATCATAAGTCTATCTATCAAAAAATGGAAATCGCAGACATTATATCCGCTGGCCTCCCAGTCATTGGTGTGGACTATAATTGTCCCACTGACCTTGACTTCTTACCGCTTCCTCGACCGTAATTTCAACGCGATGATCTAAAATGCGGACCGCCTAAGAGCTTCCCTTGTCTGACACCGCAAGGAACTCATGTCAATAGTACGTGTAGGATCACTAATATAATGTCTCAAAATAGATACATGAAAGACATCGCGCATACGCCTCAAAGAACTTAAGGTTAGTCGAGTAGGCTACCGGCCCTTTCTTCCATTAACTAAAGGTCCCACTAACCTAGAGAGTTTAGCTCCTTTTCCAAACTTGATCGAACTCTTATGCGTTTAACTCGCGAAGAAGATTCTATCACACCTCAGAAATACTGGGTCGTGACTCGCAGGGCGCATTCTTGCATAACTCTTACAATGATCTTGCGCTTCTTTAATCCTTCATTTTATGGATTGTGATCTCCGCTTCTTCCATTTCTTGATCGCTTCCGGTCCCACTAGAACCCTATCCTCAAGTCATCCCAACTCGGTATGGCTGCCTCGGGACATCACGCCTATAAGAAACTCAAAGGCGCCATCTTTATGGTGCTTTGATAACTGCTATATTGTAAGCTTAACTCTACTAGGAGGCAAGAATTCCTCCTGCTGCGCAAGTTAATCCATCATGTACATGTGAAATATGTCTTCCAAGGTTTGGTTCGGTGACGCTCGGCTCCGTCTCGTCCGTCTCCGGGTGTAGATATGCAAGACTAAAGTTGTCGGGTTCCTGGCCTCTTCGAACCTCGCCCAGACCCGAAACACCGATCCTCGATCGATATAATCTTTTTAGGTACTCCATGTAGCCCTGGCCAACTGGCCATGAAAACTCTCGCTATGTCGTACCGGGATACGCCGACGCATAAGAATAATAGCACTCTTCGCCGAGTGTCTACTACTACAAAAAATCGAGTCGTCTCCTTGCCGCTGGTAACTAACGAGTAGAAATCCATCAAATGACTTCCTATCGACTCGTATGGTACGGGTTGTAGTAACTCGTGGTGTCTAAGTGTTCGAATTTCTTCCGCCGACACTTCTGTATTATCTAGCCACAGTTGACTATGTCGGGCCTTTCATTCCTTTCCAAAGAATAATAAGGGTTTGAGGTCTGCCCATGGGGCCAGAATTCCCTGCGAGCCATGTAACTCTTCATGAGCCTCGCCGATCGCGATCCTCAACTCACATAGGGTGGTACGTGAACCAATTCTAAACCTCAATAAACCATCGCTATCAAGTGAATATCCCTAATAACGAGGTACCATCATGGTGTTTTGTCCATGAAATCCTTGACTTCGTACCGGCCATCACACATGGTGAAAATCTTTCAATGCCAGTATTTGTCCCAAGAGGTGTTACTGAGAATATGTGTGGTCTCGGACTCAATGCATCCGCCACTCGGCTCACTGCTCCCTTTATGTAATTAATATCGAAATCATACTCGCTAAACAATTATGATCAATGCCTTTGTCATGCATTCAATTCACTTTGCGTAAAGATGCGTTGTAGTCCACAATGATCAATACTTTTAATTCAAATTTTCGGCCCACAAGGTAGTGTCTCCAAACCTTCAAGGCATATACCATGGCTAATAACTCCAAATCGTATACGCTGTAATTCTCCTTATGCCTTCTAAGTTTTCTCGAATGTGGGCATCACTGGCCCGTCTGCATCAAGACTACTAAACCTTCCTTGATGCTGCATACCAAGAAGTCATTCATGTCGTGGACCTTTAGTATCGGTGTTGTTTTCAACAACTCCTTGATCCTTCAAGATGCTTCCGCGCATTTCTCCATTCAAACAAACTTCTTGTTTTTCTTCTGCAATCCGCGGATCGGATTTGCTATCTTCGAGAAACCCCCGACAAACCAATATAGCATCCACTTTAAACCCATAAAACTACGCATCTTCCGGTGACATTCAAGCATGTGGCCATTCCATAGCCTCAACCTTGGTCGATCCAATCACTCGCCATACCTTCGACGGAGAGGACATGCCCTAAGTAGTGAATCTCGATTGGTAAAAGAGCATTTGGACAACTTCCCATACAATTTGTGTTCTCAGAAACATTGTAGTACCAAGCACAAAATTTCAACATGCTCCTCCGTCATTCCGAGAGTAGACGTCCTCCAATGAATACTTGACTTAACTTTGTCCAGTACTCGCTGGAACACCCCGTTTCATCAAACTCATGAACACCCCTGGCGCGTTTGTCAATCCAAAAGGCAAAACAAGAACTCAGAATGTCCAAATTTTGTCTTAAAGGCGGTCTTAGGATGTCATCCTCTTGATCCGTAGAATCGGTGATATCCTGATCGCAAGTCGATCCTTGAAAACACCGTCGCACCTTCATCATTTGATCGAATAGATCGCCAATTCTTGGTAAGGGATACCGGGACTTTCGATCGAAGCTCGTCTTCAGCTTGATCTGTGAATGCAAAGCTTCCACGATCCGGCCCTTCTTCGAATGAAATAACTGTGCACCCCAGACACACACTCAGGACGTGACGTTCTAGGTCCAACAACTCTTCCTTTAACTCCAGATTAACCTTTGTACCTGGGTCGACATCCCATACATGCTCTTGCTATCACCGCCCTGCTTTCAGTCTATGGTAGAACGCAAGAGATCCTGTGCAACTCTCCTGAAACGGGCCCCGAAAACTCCTTCACCTCTGGAAGGTGTTCTAGAACTTCTTCTACTCCCTTTTTGTTTAGCACAAGAATCGCATAAATCTTGCACCCATTATGCATACTCTTCGTAGAATCGAAGTGAAGAGACGCAACCGTGGAGACTCCCCGTTCCGTCACTCTACAATTACACGCTCGTCTTCATCATAAATCAAGCTCAACCATTTCGTCTCTTCATGCTTGAGAATCACCATGCTTCTAACCAATCCATACCGACCACGACATCATAATATCCTAATATAGTGACATATAGGTTATCGTTCATTACAAAATATCCCAAGATAAAGCTACAGTCTATAACCTTTCCTCCAAAATTCTATTTGGCTCCCAAATCCAACTCTACAAATATAAACTCATCCCATTCAACTTCCTTTACCTTAAACCTTTTCAGCGCTGCACCAGAAAAAAAAATATTTGTAGCACCTCGATCTATCAAAACACTAAAATACTGATCAAATATCATACCTGAAGTCTCGAGAAATGTAAACCGATGCTCGACCTAGTGGTTATTCACCACTACATGAATCCAATGGGCCTTGCCTATATCTCCCACGGTAGCAGGGTTGGTCCGGGTTGATCCGGGACGCCTCGCTCTCTCCATGTAGATGGCCATGCCGAAAAGCCCTTTACGCTCCAACACCTCTTCTTCGCCCAAGAGGTCCTGTACCCGGCGAAGAGGACGGGCCACGCCGAATTCCGTCCGCTCGCTGGAATGTAGCTCATGTCCGGCCATTACGGAGTGACGCTTGCCGTGGGTCCTCGATAAGGTGTCTGTCAGCCGAGGCTGGGTCGCCAGTGTAGTGAACGGATCCCTCCTGAAGCTAATGATGAACCGGGCGGAGTCTCACGGTGTTCGATGTCGCTGCATACTCATGAATCCTCGCCTATGGATTTCTCACAATACTGAGTCCCGGTTCCACCCTCACTGATAAGCTCCCCTCCCCTAATTAGAGGGCCTTTTGACCGTGGTCGCAAGGTTTGAGGCATCAAGATCCTAACCTGGCACGCAATCATTGCATACAAACACAACCCTGCTGGGACTTGAGCTTCTCTCGTTAAGGTGTGGAGTATACCCAGCACTCCATGAACGTGTTCTCAGACGCAATCAGACGCACCTCCCTGTCAGAAGGCTGTTGAACTCGCTGAGTCGACGCCACCGAATTGCCGGAAGGTACCTCTCTCTAACCGTTCTAATGCATCCCAAGACATCTTCCACAACACTACCGCAGTAGCGCCTTCCACCATAGAAGAGTGCTCCCCATTAGTTGAAAGACCACTTTGTGGACCTTCATGTTGGAGGTGTATAATCGCTGGCGGCTAAGCACATCGCCATGTTCTCTCAACCATGCCTCTGCTACCGCATCTTCATCCTGCACCAAAGTAGTCCTGGGAAATTTTACTCCTTCGAAGTTCGACGGTGGAATACTTTTCACACTGAGACGGCTCAAGGCCAGAGAACTCAAAAGTCGTTTCTGCCCGTATTCTCTCACCAAGCGCTGATCAAATGGACATACTAAACGATCTCATCATCCCAACAACATCATCATCTGATATATGTCCCTGCCCAAGAACCTCGCCAGCCTCCTCAAGTTAGACCCCGCGGATGTCACCGGATATGCCTCAGCCTCCTCCCAGTTACACCTGCCGTTGGCCTCCGCCCTCTAACCATGGTTACCGTGACGAACACAATCAACTCAATCAATAATAGAATAATCAAATACTATCATGTCAACGAATGAAGGAACCCCCAAGTCGCGGGTCGAACCGGATCTCATACCATATGTAACACCCTCCCAGTTAAGGACAACTACTCTATCAAAAGGTGAGAATTTTTTTTTTTATGTGTATCAGAGAAGGAACAACCCCGGACTCTACAACACTGAACCAATACATGAAGTAGGGACTTTAACTCCAACAAGACTCCATCGGATATCACCGTTTAATAATGAGAAGCAAACTCAATGAGGTATGGCAACTATTACATAGGCGTAGGGTCGACCTAATACTAAAATTAACAGACAAAGACCTTATCCTAGGGTACATCCAATAACTTTAAATTAGGCCAATATCATTTCAATCTGAGCATTGTCATGAACATTCATATAATCCACTTAACAAGGCCACTAAGGCATCCTTAATAACATTGCCATTATACAATACTCCCATTGCACTTCAACCGCATTTACATTCAATTAAAATAGTATCATGTAATTAACCATTCATTATCATTGCAGCTTCCTTTGACATTAATATTCAATTAATGATATTACGAATGCATTAAACTAATACGTATTATTTCCATTCTAACAACATGAACATTCCATTACTACTACGGCCTGTATACTAACACGTCACCATATAAATAACAAGGTCTAAACACTATCATGATTAGACCTTGTCTTTAAAAGTAATAGCATTTAAAGATGCATCATAATAACATCATTTTGGACACAACCCTGCAACATCATAATTAATTTGACCACATAGAATAACAAAGCTTAGACAAGACCTGTGTAAAGGTATTAGAAATTAAGATGACCTTATAAACCCTGGCGAATTATACAACCATATTAATGCAATTTAAACGATTAATACAAAGGAAATAAACAAATTATTAACAATGCCACTTTCATAAGCGTTACCATTGCCATTGAACAATTATTTAAAATTGTGATCTAAAAGCATCACTAACATACATTTAGCAATATTATCTTCACACATAAGTAACCTAATCCAACATTGCAAATGAAACATTCACTCAACCTTTAATTCAACCCACACAATATCATTTAATAATTGCATGTAATAATAAACAATCACTTACCCTACACTCAACTATTAGTAATTAACCATCCCATTAAATAATGTTAATATTGAAATTTAACAATGATGTAAACCACATCACATTACATCCCACTAGAATTAATATCTCCAGAAGTTATCCATATTTACTTAAAACTCTTCATCCTTACATTCTGAAAAGCAACAATATGAATGTTGCCATTAATGCGCCAAGACATATTTCAAGAATATACAATTATTAAATATCCGATTCGACTTCATCATAACTATAACCATAATCCTTAGCTAAAATGACCATGACAATAATTAAAACCATTATTTTTATTGCAAATCATACAAGTCACGCCAAGGCAATTAAAGAATCCACCATCCCTATTAATCTTGCAAATTTAACAACCTATCATTATTACAATTAAGCAGGTAATAGCAAGGCAAATTAAACAAGTATGAATTTTTGCGACTCCCAACGTCATTTGCGCCGGCAATTTAAACAATCCTACCACTGCAATTTTTAAGAGAAGACACAGGCCTAAAACAAATATACCGAATCAACTTAATAATTATTATCAATGCATAAAACAGTTATTACGGCATAAACATTTATTAATGCATTTAGGGTTTAGGGCAAAATAGTTATAGCATAAACTGCTACTAATGCATCAACGAATAATTATTACCGCATGAAACCATTAATAACCACTTTAAAGGAAAGGTAACCTAGCTTTAAGAAATGAAAGGAACGGGGCCTCAACAATCTGCTCACAATATACCAAATAAACAACTCAACGCTATAAAACAACTCAACGCTATGGGTAATGACTCCGCCATGGGGTAGGTGAAGGTGGACCGAATCGAGGGCGAGGTGGCAGGTAACGGCTAAGGTACATGCATTCGTTTGGATCAAGGCAGGGCTGACTTGGGATTTACTTAACCTAGGAAATGACAGTTCTCAACAATATCATTTAAAAATCTAGAGGTGGGGAATACATATGCTTTTACGGTAAAAACAATTTTTAGTTATTACAAGGCTTAGTGAGGATGGTGCGTTCGTATATACCCAAAATATTAATAAATAAATGGAGGATTGTCGCTGGATCAAAGGTCGGGTCACCGTGGAAGTCGGGCGCTCGGCCTGTGGCTACTGGCCGTGAGGTCCGGCTGCATGCCATGGAAGGGTTTTCCCATTTAACCTGTAGTTTACGTCTGACGCAAGGTACAGGGATATTAATTGGGTTCACTAAATTACCTTGTAATGTAATATGCTTTTACATTTTTATAAAATAAGGACCGAAATTTATACAATTATTCAATACTCTTAATATCCTTATTTCAATACTTTTATATTTTAATGCCTTCAATACTTCTAATACATTAACACCTATATTCGGATCAGTAAATACATTTTACTCCTTAAGTTCTCGATATAGTCAAAAAGCAACAACTATGAAATCAATAGGATACAAGACAAATAAAACATATATTAAAATAAAAACCAAACGATTGTACAGTTTTCCTCTATCTTATAAATCATTGAATAAAAGAGTCTCAGCACCTCGAACGTATCACAAAGGTGAACCTAATCGCGAAATAACTTAAAAATATTTCTATGCATAAATTTATATGAATTAAACCACTTAGTAAATTATGTGGTCAAACAATAGACCAAAACTATTACCAATAAAAAAATATTGTCTTTAAATCTAACCGACAAAACAAATGTGCACACATACCAAATCTTAAAAATCTAAATAATTAATTTGAACAAATTTAAAATAAACATTAAAGATTTCTCTTCTACCTCTGGTACTCCAAACTATATAACACATTTATACGTAATTTTATAACAAGTTTTTATAATTAGAATGGCCAAATATTAACAAATTTGAAATAAACATAAAGATTTCTTCTACCTATACCAAACACATTTATGCACAGAATTTTATAACACTTTATAATCAATGTAATCCTTTGAACAATTACACAAACTAATCACAAGTTCATCAAACAGTTTGAATGATCAAACAATTACTCATATATATATATATATATATATATATATATATATATATATATATATCCTGCTTTTAGTCGATTTAGTTCAACTAACTACAGATTAATAATAAATGGAAAATTACAAACATTTCAAATTAATCAAATTAAGTGGAAAACTGGTAATATACAAGGCACGTTTAATTTGGACAGGTGAAGTTGTGTTACATGGTTATGAGAGAATGTTGGGCATTTGTATTTGGGTTTAGTATGCACATTGTCCATTCGAGGCATGGTCAACAAGATAGAGAAGGAAGCTAGAGATGCAATGGCCTTGGTCACCTATCTTCTATGCCTAGTTTTAGGACAACACACAACCCAAATAACATTTGAATAATTTTAGAAATCAACTTTTACTAGGGTGTACACCAGCACACTATTCAGCGGGTTAGTTTAAAATTATTGGTTGATATCCTTCTTTTGGAGGAAACAAGACCTACGCTATTTTTGTGTGAGTAAGAATGTTGACCCTGCTAGGCTCTGAGTAATTTTGGTAATATAGAATCGAAGCTCGGGACCGAGTTGATAATATAGACTGAGTTTCAATCGAAGTTGGATAATATAGACTCCGGAATTTCGACCCGACAAAGTTGATATCACAAGGAATGTGACTTGTCACGTGGGGCCCAACCCCGTATCGCTTTCATTGGTGTGCCCATCGCCTTGGCCAATGTGGTTGGCCTCAGCCACCAAGTCACAGCCCAGTTGGAGTTCATGGTTCCTTTTTGAGCGTACTTTACCATGATAAGTCTATGGTTTAGCCATATCAAAAGTGAGTTTTGAATTTGGTTGTTCTAGACCTAAAAGTGATATTCACCAATTGCTGACTAAGAAGCCAAACATAATACATTAAATGTTGATCGGATAAATTTCAAGGAAAAATCAAATCTACACAAGGCCTATGTGCCGAGGAATGACTACAATCTAATATACTACCTGTGTTTCAACTGCTTTGTTTTCTATTTATAAAAGGATGAATAGATTTCCAGCGATGGAAGATTTTCCATAACACATTACAATGTAATATGTCATAACATATTACAATGTAATATGTCATAACATATATTACTATATAACATATTACATTGTAATATGTTATAACATATTACAATGTAATTGTATGTTACATTCTAACATTTATTTCCTAGTAGCCTTGTCACACCCCGAGAATCAAACCTTCATAAGGTTTGATTTCTGCAAGTTCTTGGCAAATACAATGCACCAACAATTTAAAGATTTTAGGGGTACCAGGTCATTCAGGTACCAATCTCGCTTGATCCATATGTTAATCCATCAAAACTACTCACATCAGGGTTATTTTAATTCTAGGATGGTGAATGACCAACAAACATGTTTCTCTCCCAAACATTGAGTGGTTGCCTATGGTATGAGAACATGTCACCAGTGAAGGATTTTTGCAGTTTGTAAACTCTTTTATGTCAAAATTAGACTTTATTATCCACAATGAAGTATTTGTTATAATTATTCCTTTAGTCAAAGGGTCACTACAATTGCAAAACAACATCAGAGTGGGAGACTAAATATGTATATTTATAAATTATTTATTAATGTCTAAATATGTATGTTTATAGTATATTTATTAAATTTAAATATGTATGTTTTAAAAAATTTCCATTGTATGTATATTTTACGAATATTCCTTTACAAATTATAAGATAGACAGTAAGGTACAGCAAGAAATTCCAGAATCAACAATCTGTAAAATAATATTAATAACTTATGATACTCTAATATTACATATGTAAAAATGGATTTATAAATTTAATTCCTAAAGATTTGTAATTTTTATAAAATAAAAAAAGTTTGATATAAAAACTCGAACAGTTTGAATTTTTTATAAAATACAAAACATTTGAAATGACTATGACTTGGCAGAGGTGATCATTCACAATGCAGATTTTATCAATAAAAACGCAAAGATGTACCCAAGTTCAAGCAATTAAAAACGCAAAGAGAAATCGAAGTTTTAATCAATCAAGTTGCAGAGGTACTCGTTCATAAGAAGGTGCAAAGACTAAACATTCAGCCATGAATCAATCATCTTAGAGATAAGTAAGGGATATACAGTAGAACAAATTATTATCCTTCACTCATCATCCATGCACAGAAAAGCAGGGCATTTGAATCTATAGGTATTTAAACACCGAAGTGGCGACCATCGATTCGGCTCCTGGCCGACTGCTCAGGCATAGACTGATGACTAAAGGGATAAGGGACGGAAGATAAAAACAAAATATTTTCATAATAATCAATAAAACCCACACAGAGAAGTCATTGAAATTAGAAGTTGGGTTTGCCAAGGGATTGTCATTCAACTCAAAGGTTTATCATTCACAATGCAGAGTTTATCAATAAAAATGTAGAGACGTACCCAAGTTCAAGCAATTAAAAATGCAGAGAGAAATTGAAGTTTTAATCAATCAATCCGTAGAGGTACTCGTTCATAAGAAGGCACAAAGACTAAATATTCATCCATGAATCAATCAACTCATAGATAAGTAAAGGGATAGACAGCAAGGCAAATTATTATCCTTCACTCATCATACATGCATAGAAAAGAAGGGCATTTGAATCTATAGGTCTTTAAACACCGAAGTGACGATCGTCGATTCGGCTCCTGGCCGACTGCTCAGGCACGGACTGATGACTAAAGGGATAAGGGATAGAAGATAAAACCACAATCTTTTCATAATAATCAATAAAACCCACACATCGAAGTCATTGAAATCAAAAGTTGGGTTCACCAAGAGAAATCAATTCAGTAAAACGACAAGCAAGGGGATTACAAATACAAGTTAATAATTTATTAATGCTAGGAATGAGAAACTTATCTTTAAGCACAATTTATTAAATTCCCTATAGTCTAGGACCATCCTTTCAGACTTATCCTTCTTTTTTACTATGATCACTAGAGAAGAGAAGACATTCTTGTTGAGATGCATGATTTCAACTTCTAACGTGTATTTATCCATTTACTCTATCTCACTCTTTTGAGAATATAGAAAGCAATAAAGTCTAACATTGAGTGAATAACTACCCAAAATTAACTCAATAGCATGTTCATACTCTTTGAACATGGTTGAATCCACTAAGACCACATACATATTCCTTATAACATTTCTTTAAGAATCATTAAAAGTTCCCTATGGTTGAATCCACTAAAAAAATGTATTAGAACATTTCTTTAAGATTCCTTAAATGTTCCCTAAGGTTGGATCCACTAAGAACACATATAATGCAATGCATTAGAATCCCCAAAACAAAGAGTTTAA